>JAGKTI010025669.1:0-13883 GCA_018397915.1 Birgus latro
TGTTCCAGTACTGCTGCTTACGAGTTTCGTACCCGTACGCACTAAAGAAAGCATCAGCGTTTTCCACCATTTGGGTTGCGTCCTTCACATTGGACATCTTGAGCTGGGCCATAAGTTCAGCAGGCCACGACTTTTCCAGCTGTGTGCGCAGCACGAGGTCGATCATTCCCTCTCGTGTGCTGGGAGTCTCGTCCTTCTCCATCCACTCGCCTAAATATGCCGTGAGACGGTCAAGGAACTGAACAGCTGTCTCCTTTTCCTGGAGACGCGCCTTCATGAACTGGTTCCTAGCATGATCAACAGTAAGACTGTACGCTTTGATGAGTGTGGTCTTCATCATCTCATACGTGAGATTATCTCCGCGAATTCTGTGGAGAATGTCGAGGGCAGGGCCTTCAAACAGGCTAAGGAACTGAAGCCACTTAGCTGCCTCATCCAGATCGTACAGGTTTGCCATGTCTTCGAAACGAGCTATAAATGGCTCGATTCGCTCGCCTTCCTTGTAAGAAGGAAGCTTGAGACGTGGAGTTGCTAGAAAATGTGCTGAGAGAGCAGTAGTGGAGCTTGGATTAGCTGCACCCGATGTGCCTGAAGCCAAGGAGCCTCGCTTAAGCTTCAGCACTTCCAGCTCGTGTTCACTTGCTTTGTCACGCTCTCGTTCCTCGTACTCACGTTCCCTCTCTTTCTGCCGTTCTTCGTACTCACGCTGCTCCTTCTCATGGTTGCGCTGCTTTTGGCGTTCCTCGCGCTCAATTTTCTGCTCTTCACGGGCGGCATTTTCACGTTGCTGCTCGTAATTGCAGCGCGACAGGACATAATCTCGAATTTCCTGGGGGTTAGTAAGCCCCATGTCCTTAGCTTCTTGCACGTATGAAGTAGTCTCCATCGTGCTTGGTTTTGAGACTGAGTGATAACTGAGACTGATGAGTAAGAGTGAGTAAGTGATTCGGTAATAAGAATTTCAAGCTAGGAGTTTATCCTGGAATGAGGTCGCCAGATGTCAGGGGAAATTATGTAATTCAAAAAGAAAATGAGATATTTCAAAAGATAATATAATATTTTATTATTCGAGTATACAGTATATAGCTATGTGTGCTAGGAATGGCTATCGAGTCATTTATTAAGAGAGAATAGACTCGTGAAATCAAGTGGCGATTTCACTTTATGCTGGCTTACTTCGCCAATTCTCTAGAGTCGAGAATTTATAGACTTTCTCATCGGTACACAGCAGAGACTAGACGCTCAAGTAGGCTGTAATATTGTACCGTTGGCCTCTGAGAAAGTTAGTTTCTCCCCTTAATATTCAATAATAATAATAATCAGGATCTTGGCTGAGCCAAACTCCTAGCTAGCACAACGGATTTAAGGATTAATGCCAAAAGCTGGCCTAAGTACCAGTCGTGATTTAATATAAAGAGTTGTGCTAACGTGGAGTAGCAAAACTGTATTTAATATGTGGGAAAATTAAACACGACTGTTACATTTAACAAAGCTCAAAAAAATGAACTGTAAATTTATTGGATGCAAGAAAATAAATTTACGTTACATGACTCCAATTCAAATCAAGAAAGGGAAATGCACTCACTCAAACATTCAGACAAATAGGTAAAATTTCTCAAAAACTTAAGTCTAGGAAAACAAAAGGAAATACTAATCGGTATAGATGAGACCGAGCTGCTGTGACGATCACCAACACGTGGGAGCTACGAGGATACACGCCAATACAAGCTGAGATCTGAAATCGCTAAGAAATCACTCAAGCCTTCGCAAGGCGTACCGCAACGCACCATGTCTACAGTCAGACTGACTCTGATTTTGAGTGCTCGACGTGAAGAGCGTGTGAAAGGGTGTGGCCTTACGTAACAGCCCAGAGGCGGGAGCGATAATTCAGAAATTATCGCTCAGAGGAATGCACCGCCCGCACATAAAAACAATCACTCGCGAAAGAATGACGAAAGTTTTGATAACGATGCGAATATAAGTAAGCGAGCGGACGGTTTGAGAGAACGAGCGAAACATCGTACATTTCATAATAATTCGTTCCTCCCGCAAAATCACTCGTTGTCACAATTTACTTTACATAATTTTACGATGTAGAAAATTCGTGACATACTGCCTGAGGGCCTCCCAGTCCGCAGCTCCAAAGTGCCACAGACGGCATTTCTTTGGAGGATCTACAGGCCGTACCAGGACAAAAGGACAGGTTAAAGTAATAAAGTTATGATCAGAGGAGCCCAGTCGAGAGAAAAGATTAACAGTGTAAGCAGAAGGAATAGTTGTTAGGAAGAGGTCAAGTATGTTGGAACACTCTCCAGGGCAGTTAGGGATACGGGTAGGGTGCTGTACAAGGTGCTCTAGGTCATTAAGGATAGAAAAGATGTATGCTTGTTCACCAGGTGGATCAGTGCAGCCTGAGTGCTAAACCAACTATTCCCACAGAATTGAATATTCTTAAGACGAGGGGTCTGCATGCCCTAGTATGACGTCATGTAAGTACACGTCATCAGTTCTCATACATTATATTACGTACAAATATAAGCACATTAATATTTTTACAAATGCATAATGTATCTTATATACAGTAAAAGTCCTGTAATCTGAATGACAGGGGACCGAGGGTCTTTCGACTATTGTTTTTTTTGGACTATTGGGAGGGACCTTTGAAAACATTAGAAATATGTACATGATCATTAAATAAACACTTAATATGATATGGATCATTGCTTTACTCACCAGAAATGCATAGAAGTGTAGATGAATAGTCGCAGGCAGGTACATCCACGTCCAAGGGCATGTCCAAGCCAGTTAAATCCTTAGATAAAACCCAGAAAAAAATAAAAAAAAGCCCAGAAAAAATAAAAAATTTTCACCTTGAAAAATTCAGAGTATTGGGATATTCGGATTATTGGTGGTCGGATTGGATAACTTTTGCTGTATATAATTATATAAAATACATAAATACATTATTTAAATCAAGCAATTTCAAAATCCCATGCACATATCAGTGCTCATCTGTTTTCCAACAATTCCATTCTCATCACATATATGTTGAAACACGAGATTATATCTTCAGTCTTAATTGAGGAAAACGCTTCATATATTCAAGTCCTACTCTTTCTACAATCATACCCTCCCCCCCCCAACCCTCTCAGTCATTATTATCATTCTGCCTATGAACACCCTCTTCCATAACTGCCACGGTCTCACTGCTGTAAATCATTATGCTCCAAACACATGCTGCATATAAAGACCCCCTAGTATGGGTGGAGAGCCCTTTCATTGTCAGGAGAGGTGACAGTTCCCTGAACTTACTCCAACCACTCCTTACTCTAGCCACAGCCTAACTTCCAGCACACAACATGTCCCTCATATAACAAAACTACTCCACACACTCAAGAAACTCTCCAGCAAGATCAGTCCTTTCATGCATCTCAGTCTCTTGCATATCCTCCCTGACACCGCACACACAAAATCGCATTATTTCACAGCCAACCTCTCATACAACTTCCTCTCATATACACCCACTTATTGCAAACACTGCACAAGATGGAGTTACTTCCCAGACCCTTGTGGCAAACTGTACATGACCACACTCCCTCTACTTTGACAGTATCACCACCAACCCTAGGTATCATTACTTTTATGTTTGTCTGTTCTCAAACCTTTGTTCCCCATTCCATCTTACCACTTCAAAAATTTTTCCTCCGCCTCCCTCTCACTCTTTGCTGTCAACACCAAGTCATTAGCTGTAGCATCTCCCATGGGAGACCAGTTCTAAAGTTTTGTGAGAGAGCTTCGAGAACCATGATAAACAATAATGGATTCAAGACTGACCCCTGATGCACACCACCATTCATGGAGACTCATCACGCAATCTTCCATTCAGTCTTACCTGGGTGCCAGCACCGTCACATTGTACATCGCCATAACCACTATAACCATCCACTTCTTGATTCCAAGCTTTCTCATTGCTCACTTCACTACCTCCCTGGGAACTCTGTCAAAGGTCTTCTCTAAAGCAACTAAAAGAATGTATATCTCTGTTTTCTTTCTTACGTATTTTTCTTGAAGCTGTTGCATCAGTGGCTGCCAGTTTTTAAAAATATATTTAATCCGTCAGTCAATCAATATTGCACCAGTGGTTCCTTTGCCAGGCATAAACCCCAAACTGCATCTCATCATTATTCACTCACCTTTATCATATCTTTCAGAACTCTCTCCATTACCCTTATTATTTGGTTCAAAGGTTTTGTGCCTTTATAGTTTCCTTTTTCCAGTTTATTCTTCCCTTTATACATACTTACAGCCACACTTTTCAGCCAGCCAACACATACATAATCGAATTTATCATTTCGGTTACTAAATCCAATCCTGTATTTCCTGAGACCATTAACATATCAACAGTCAACCCATATACACCTGTTGCCTTCGCTGACTGCATCCTGCCTGTTGCCCTGCTCTTAGTAGCAGCATTAAAGGCCAAGGGCCAAACATTGGATCCACTGACACCAAACCTTCCCTGTTTCAGTCCACCTCCTCATTCAGCAACTGGTTTTAATGCTCTCTCCAAACATCTTTAATATCTTTACTGTCCATCACTGCCTTTCCTTCATCATTCTTCACACAGAAGGGACCTGTGCAGATGCACAGAGGGTGCTCATTCAAGCAATTGGACATAAGCTGGATGGAGCACAATAGTTTATCCAGTTTGTGGAATAGGAGAGATACCTTAATGTAAGAATGTCCCCACATTAATTTAAACATTTATATATTTAGAAATTATAAAAAGATGGAAGGTCTGTATTGTATCAGCTGACCACAAAACAACAGTAAGATAACAGAGGCTGTGTTTACAGTTATCACTATGTCCACCTGTTTTTAACACCCCAAAATATGTCAGAGGTTAGATATAGAGGCAAAAGGATGGATCCTGAAACACCAGAATTTGAAAGGTTTAGGGTAAATATAAGGAGACTGAGAAAAAGTTAGAGGAGAGGGTGGTGGTGGATTGGGAGGTTATGGAGAGGTTAGAATTGTTAAAGAGAAAAATACAGGTTATTGTTAATCTAAGGATTTTGGCAAGAGATATCATAGAGAGGTTGACTGCTTTGGAGAAGAGACTAGTTGAGAGGGATGAAATGGAGGAGGAAAAGATGTGGGCTGAGAAAGAATTGGTAAAATGTAAGGCAAAGACAGAAAGCCACAGTAATAAAATAAAGGAAGAGAATGAAACATTAATGAGAAGTATAAGGTAGTTCAAGTGAAAACAGAGGAAGTGGAAATAGAAATGAAAAGTATGCAGAATGCATTGCAGGTGGATGAAATCAATGGAAAACTTGTATAAAGGAGGAACAAAAGAGAGCTAAGGAGAGACTGGAGAGAGAAGAAAAGGAAGAAAAAGTGAATTTTGAAGCAAGAGTATTAGATATAAGGAAAAGGTAGAACATAATGAGAGAGACTGTAGATAGAAAAAAAAAAATGTGTGACAGTGTTTGGTGTAAAGAAGATGAAATCAGAAATAAAGTTGAGAGAAAAGGTACAGAGGAAAAGCTTGCCAGTGAATTAATTAAAGAAATAGATAAAGAAAGTAATGGATGGAAGAGATTGAGGGAGTATGGAGGTTGGGACAGTATTGAAAGGGTGGGGCAAGGCCAGTCAAAATTCAGCTCAAGTCAGTAAGGGTGGCAGAGTAAGTGTTGAAATTTACATGAAAGTTGAAGGAGAGTGAGAGATATAGCAGGATATTAGTGAGGAGGGGCTTGAATAGTGTCTCGTGAGTGTCTGTTATGTTCCAGTAATGTTTCATTGTGTTGCTGGGTTTATGCTAGGCATAGGAACTACTGATGCCATATTCATTATCCAACAGCTTCAGAAAAAATATATAGGAAAGAAAAGGGGGCTGTGCTTTGTTTTTGTTTATTTGGAGGAGGCCTTTGGCAGAGTCCCTGGGGAGCTGGTTAAGTGGGTAATCAGAAAGCTTAGGAGAGGAGTGGCTGGTTACAGTGGTTATGGCTATGTGTATATGCATCCACTCAGGTGAGAGTAAATGGAGATTTGAGGGATGAGTTTTCTATGAATGTTGGCCTGCATCAGGGTTCAGTCTTGAGCTGCTTAATGTTTGTCATGGTGTGTGAAGTGCTGTCACATGACTTCAGACATGGACTTCCACAGGAAATGTATGCTGGTGTCTTGGTGTTGATTAGAGAGAATGAAGGGGAGGCAGAGGAAATATTTAGGAAATGGAGAGATTAAATGGGGCAGAAAGGTTTGAGAGTAAATGCAGATAAAACAAAAGCATTGATATCTAGGGCTGGTGGTGGTGCTGTCAAAGCAGAGGGAGTATGGCCATGTGCAGTTTACCATGAGAGTGTGGGCTGTAACTCAGTCTTGTGTAGTGTTTGTGATATGTGGGTGCATAAGAAATGTAGTGGTATTGGAGGTAGGCTGCAAAATAACGCTGATTTCGTGCATGCAGTATACTGGTGAGAGCTTATTCGAGTAGACTGTCAGCCATGAAAGGATTGATGTTGCTGGAGAATATATTTGAGTGTGTGGAGGAGTTTAGTTATTTGGGGGACGTATTATGTGCGGGAGGTGTGGCTAGGGTAAGGAGTGGTTGGAGGAAATTCAAGGGGCTGTTGCCTCTCCTGACTCTGAGAGAATTCTCCCTTCATGCTAAGGGAGCTTTGTATGCATCATAATGCTGTATGTTGGTGAGACCTGGGCAGTAAATTAAGAGGATGTTCATAGGCTAAAATGTACAGAAGTGACAATGATTAGATGAATACAATATGTAGTGTGTCCTTGAATTCGAGGCCTGGGGGGGGCTAGGATTGCACTTGAAGAGTTGAGAGGAAGTATGGGACCGGAATTTATTGGTGCTGTGATGAGGAGGGGTAGACTGAGATAGTTTGGGCATATTGAGAGGATGGAGGATGACAGTTGGGTGTAGAAGGTGAGAAGTGTGAACATCAGAGGAAGGGTTATAAGGGGCAGACCAAAAAAGACCTAGGACGAGGCTATAGAGTGTGACCTGAGGGATAAGGGACTGAATAGGGAGGCTGCCAGAGATCGAGCAGCATGGAGAGTCGCCATTAGATGACCAAGGCTGATCTATGCAAGCATGTTGGAGCCTTTATAAACAATATGACACATTTTAGTAATGCAGGAGAAGTAAAGGAAAGGATTTGTGGTTCATACTGCTGAAGAATGATATGCAGTTATGGTATTCTTTATCCAATACACTAAATAACCCCTAGTCTATGTGGGTATGAAAGTGTGTTGGTATTTTCAGTACTCGTAGTTCATGCAGAGTAAAGTAAACCTAGCAAAATAGTCCTCAATAATGTATGTCATCAATATTCCAGATCAGCGATACTCCAGAAGTGGGAGAATCTTGAAAGGCAAAGGTCCTCTCTTCAGTGCTGAAGATGCTGAAGATGATAAGGATGGCAACACAGATCATGATTTCCAGGATGAAGGAGGTGAAGGTGAAGAGAATCATGGACACCAGAGTCTGTTGTTCAGAAAGAAGAGAGGTAGGAAAAGAAAGAGACGTCTCCCATCTCCTGATAATTTTGAAGAGGAACTGCAGCTAAATGGAGATGAAAAGGATATTGATTGTAATAAAGAAATTTCAGTTAAAAATGAGCATGTAGATGAAGAGGATGAAGAATTAGCCTTGGAGATCCTTAGAACAAAAGGTTATGGACTGAGGACAAAGCGCCGGCTAAAGAAGCTAAGTGACATGCACTACATACAAGAGAAGGCAGTCAAGAAACGCATGGATCGAACCCAAGAGTTTGCCTGCCAGATGTGTGAACGGATCTTTCCTACATTTTCAAGGCTGCAGCGCCATGCTAAGGATGAACATGACTCAACAGAGTTTTCCTTCCCATGTGATGTATGTGGTGTTGTGTTTACTCGACCACACAACCTTGAGCGACATAAAGACACAAAGCATAGTGATGGGGAGAGACGTTTTGTGTGTGACCACTGTGGCCGCAGGTTTGGACGTCAGGATGTATTATCTGTCCACATTTCTATGGTCCACCTTAAAAGAACTATCCATGGTAAAAAGGGACCAGCAATTATAGGGGCAAATACATTCCACTGTCCGAGTTGTGATAAGTTCTTCTCCAAAGAGCAAAGGTTAAAAGAACACAGACAGGGAGGTCTAACATGTGCTGACTGCTCATTGTCCTTTGAATGCAAGACATCTCTAAGAATACACCAGTACAAGCATCATCCAACTGCCTGTAGTGAATGTGGGAAGGTATGTGATAATAAACAACAGATGTATTTCCACCGTCTGTCTCATGCACCCAAGTTTGTTTGCAAGTACTGCAATAAAGGATTTTTGTGGAAGTCCCAGTATACAGTACACATAGCTACACACACAGGGGAGAGGCCAGTTCTTTGTGACATCTGTGGCAAATCCTTTGCCCACAAATTGGCTGTTCGTAAACACAAATGGCAGGAACACAATGAGAACAATAAGAAGTTTAAGTGTGAGCATTGTAATAAATACTTTGTGTACAAAGGAAAGCTTCAGTCACACTTGAGGAGCCATACTGGGGAGAAACCGTTCACATGCCACCTGTGCCCGTCCAACTTTTCACAGCGGTGCAATTTGACAGCACACATCAAAAGTGTACATGGGGTGTACATCCACTCCATAAAGAGTGATGGCACCACACACACACAGCTAGTCAAATACAAGCGAGTCAAGAAACCACCACCACAGCTTGCTGAGCCCACACCCCAAGCAACTGTTGTTAACACTGTTATTACCCCAACTGTCCAGTCACCACCACCTGACCAGGCAGAAGTATCTAACATCCAGGATCAAGTGCAGATGTCAGAATCGTTTGAAACTGAGGCTGCAGTTTACCAGATTGTTTATGCATATCCTCAGTGATTACTGCATTCCCACAAGTTAGGCTCACTAAGACTTGCTTTATATCGTGATTCAGTATTGTACAGTACAGTAATTTAAATGATGTTTATTATTACCAGAATGATAGTGAGTGATTTATGAGATTTGAATAGTGTATTTGCCCACAGTTTTTCACTTATATTGAACTGCTTACATATATCCTTCTCATAATTGTTATAGTATCATAGCTTTCCATTCTTTGTGTCATAGGAGTACTAAGAGAAATTCCTGTATCCTGCATTTTTCATTAATCTTGAAACAAGAATATCACAATGAAATCTGAGTTTAATAGTAATGCTGATAATTGATTTAAATTGTACCAACAGGTGTATCATGTTTATCAGGTAATTTAAGTATGGTAATGAAAGATGTTTGAGGGTTAGTTGTATATATGAGGGAGTGGATCAGTGTCAGCATTGGAGGGAGGTAAGGGTATGTCATGCCCCAGTGGCTGTTTAGTAATACATATTTTTCAAAACAGTCAAAACAAGTTAGGGAATATGAGTGAAGCCAGTGAGGGAGGAAATATTTCCTAACAGATAATGCTTTGATGCTTATCAATAGAATTTTGTGAATGTGCTAGAGGTGATGTGAAGAAATTACTGGATGAGACGTTCATTGATGGGTCGTAAGAGAAATGACAGTGTCATTTCCTGGTGGGTGGTAATAGACATAAGTTGTTGGAAGATTGTAGGTATGAGGATTCTGGTGCTGTGACAGAAGTAAAGACATTGGAGAGTAAAGTAAAATGCATCAGGGATTAACTGGCCAGTGCTATGAAAGCCTTTGTGTGAACACCAAGGACTGAGTGGAGAGGCTGCAGGAGACATATAATGGTGTTTTTGTGCCCTTATTAACATCTAGATATTAGACTTTACTGGGCATTGTTGGTAATTTGATTTTTTCTCCTTATTTATTGATTAAGCCCACTCCATTTGTTTATGGGAAATAAGCTGGAATGAGGTATACTATACAATAGTTCCTCATTATTATATGTCTTCTTTGATATTCTGTTGCTGTTTAGTTCACAGTAAATTAAGAGAAATATTACCTATCAAAGTTCTTTTACAAAGCTGATTTACCAGTTTTCCACAGTGTACAGTACAAATTGTGCAGAATTGTTTGTGATATATTGGAGTACATCCCTGACTCACAAAAAC
Organism: Birgus latro; assembly: GCA_018397915.1. Taxonomy (NCBI): domain Eukaryota; kingdom Metazoa; phylum Arthropoda; class Malacostraca; order Decapoda; family Coenobitidae; genus Birgus; species Birgus latro. The sequence goes on from JAGKTI010025669.1 coordinate 10,099, forward strand.
TGCACATATTTATGTTGCAGTTCACTAACTTTTCAGGCAGTATGCTGTACTTTAATGTGTAGTTTATATTCCTTTTTTGTTAGAAGGGTAATATGTAAGCCTGGTAAAAAAAATTAAGCCTTGTTAAATTGATGTAGTCTTCCAGGTATTTCACAGTTTCATCTTGATAAGTATCACTTTCATTTCATCAGCTAGAACAAACATGAATAACTTTCTTTTTTTAATAGTGTTGTGTACTTAAGCTGATTGAAGTGTTAGTTTTTATTCACTGTAATAATGTTTTGTAAGTAATGAAACATAATTAAGCCATACGTGGATATATAAATCTGTTAAAGGAGATGCCACTAGGGTCTTATGTCAGTCAAAAGCTGTATGATGTACAGTAGCACATGTAAGTAATTTAATGTACTTTATAATTAATGTGTGAAAATTTATTGTATTTTTGTTGCAGTGAGACAATGCTTTTTCTTAAAACTTTTACCTGAAATTGAGTGTGGTGGAACACTTTATCCTTGAGCAAATTCACATACTCTTAACCCCTTGGAGCTGCTGGCATCTAGTTGATTCTTGCAATATGCAAACAATTTTACTCAACTTCTCAGAAACTTTGCAGTGGAGGGGAAGGGTTAAATATAGCTTTCATTAATTTATATACTGTGATGTGCCTCAGTAGAGGACATGACTTTGACTGTGATAGACCTTAAGGCACCACCAGAATCTGGGTAGTGGATCTCTCTGTTAAGGCTAGTTATGTTTTACAGCAAATTGTTTCAAACAAGAACCTCGCCGCAGGTCCTAGAGGAATTCTACCCTTGTTCTTTATGAAATGTGTACGTACTGTAATTTCCTTGTAGACATCATTATTGTTTTATAGAGAGGGAGTGGAAGGTGCTGTGGCGCACCAGGATTCTTTTGACAGTACATCAGTGTGCCTTGACACATTGGTTAGGCAGCAGTCTAGCCGTGAGCTAGACTTCAAATATAATATAATCAGCACAATTTTCAGGAGGACAGGGGACCTGTTGTAGATAATCTTGTCTGGTGATGACTGTCGGTGGCCCTGTCTCACCCTCTCTCTCTCTTATACTGTTAGTTTTGTTTGGCAATAAAGTCTGTGTTGAAAGGGAACACTAATGAAATACCATTAGTATGAATTTTAAGATGGAATCTCTCTGTCTGTCTGTCTGTCTCATATACTGTTAGATGTATGTGGTAAAATAACATATGTTGATAAGGAACACTAATGGAATAGTATAAATGTTACAAGACTATCCATCATCTGTGAGCCAGGTAGACTAACAATGCTGTTAGAAGAAATCTTGGCTACTCTGTATCCATCCTGGATGATTCCCAGCACTGGTTGAGTGACATGTGAACTCAAGTTGTGACTCGAAACAACTTTTATTAATGACTTTTCCTTCTACCAATACTTTCTGATATTTGAGTTTTCAGCACAGACACAGATACATTTCGTACAAAAATAATAACCATCGACTTCGTCTACCTGGCTCTCTCTCTCTCTCTCTCTCTCTCTCTCTCTCTCTCTCTCTCTCTCCTCTCTTTCGTTGCTATATCGTTCTGCACAGCTCAGGAAAACTGTGATTCAATCGTTCACCCTTTGTTGACAGCCTGGGCAATGCGATCAGTGCCATCCAGCACAAGTAAGCCCACTGAGGCCATTGCAACATGCCGGGAAGCTGTAAGCGTTGCCATTGTTTGTGCAGATGTGTGTGTGTGTGTGTGTGTGTGTGTGTGTGTTTATACGAATACTGTATACTCTTGCCATTAACTTGACTGAAGATTGCGTTGTCTCTGTATTTTGAATGTTGAGCTGTGGTATGATGTTAGCACTGAAGACAGTGGTAATCTGAGAAATTTGTTGAAAGTTAGTAGAACCCTAAAAATTAAGTGAAATTCCAGCAAATTAAGGTGGACACCCTGTAGTTATTTTCAATTCGTTATGCATGTAGGGATAGTATGACGTTAATATACAGTATTTCACACCAGCACGATAAATGTTTGACTTTTGTAATCATAGCTGCTTGAATTGCAAAAGCACCAGTGAGTTCTGTTGAGGATGGGGTGGTATTTTCTGCGGGCAAAATTGTTCCATTCATTGGCCCATACCGGACTACATACCATAATATCTTTGGCCTCCATCAATATCTTCATTTGTGGAAGCAGTGCGACCTGTGACCTGGACCTTCGAATAATTCTTCACAGAATCAGCGTACCTCATTCTTCACTGACACTCATCCTTTCTGCCAACTTTGGCTCAGATCGGGGAAAAACAAAAAATAGTTGACACTGCGATGATACCAGACTTTTGACGGATTGTTCTTAAATTTGAATCCCTCATCCTTCCATTTCCCTAATCCCTTCCATCATGTTGGGCCAAAATCATGTCAAAAGTATATATATATATATATACAGTAGGCGCGGAAAGTATTGACGCTTTTTTGCCGACGTCATTCTTTTTCGCGTTAAGTGAAGTAGGGTCAATACTACCCTCCCCTGTGATGCGAAATGAGCTGATGCTTTTTCAACAGGAGCTGGCAACCCTGCTTGATTGGTTTGGCACCACAGGAGCAGGCTCAGTAATGTTTGGGCAGCCACAGGAGGAGGATTGTCTCTGTGTGTGATGCACCACGAGGGCATGTTTTGGCTCAAATAACACAGTTATTTGGTTACCTACCACATTCTCATCATGCCTAAAGTAACCACAAGCAAGGACAAAGGTGTGGAAGTGATTACTTTATACAAAGCTGGCCACAAACTCCCATTTATTGCAAATCAGATGGTGTTAGACTGAGGACAGTGCAGAGACTGGTGAAGCGGTTCAAGGACAGTGGGGAGGCCATTCCTCCCACTCCACTTCCCAAGCCTGGGAGACCTCGTAAGACAACCTTCAGGACCCGTCAGCTGATCTCAAGGCAAGTTAGCAAGGATCCAAGGCTAACAGCACGGGATTTAAAAGAAAAGAACCCACAGTTGCTGGCAGATGTGTCTGTCAGAAGTGTGCAGCAACTGTTGCATAACGATCTTTGCTACAGGAGTTTTTGTGCTCGTAAAAAACCACTGCTAACTGCACTTCAGAAGAAAAAGAGAGTAAATTTTTGTAAGAAATATCTTGCCTGGAGTGAGGAGCAATGGAAAACTGTGCTTTGGAGTGATGAGTCAACATTTACTGTCACTGGTACCCCTTCATCACGAGTGTACCGCAAACCACTTCCAAGTTTGTTAAATACCCAGCCTCACTCATGGCTTGGGGCTGCTTTACATATTATGGTGTTGGTGAGTTGGTAATTCTACCTGCAAATGAAAAAGTGAACCAGAACAATTATTTGGAGCTATTATGTGATGTTTTAAGTGACTCTTTTGATAAAACCAAGGCAAGAGAATTTATGCAAGATTCTGCCCCTGCACATGTTGCAAAGTCAGTGAAACAGTGGCTAACAAACTGTGAGGTTCCCTTTATTCGAGATTGGCCCGGAAACAGCCCAGATATCAATCCCATTGAGGATTTATGGGCGCACATGAAGCGGCACATCATCTTTGCCTAAACTTGAGGCTGCAGTCAAGCAGCTATGGAGCAGTTTTAGTCCGTCTGTTCTGCAAAACTACGCCATCAGTCTCCCCAGACGCCTTAAGAAGATAATAAAGGTGAAGGGGAATGCCAGTAAATACTAAATTCAATGGTGAGTGTTAATTTATTTGTTTCTCCTTGCTAACCACAAGAATGTTTTCTTTTTTTTAAGATGGTGTCAACACTTTCCACGCCTACT
>JAGKTI010025671.1:0-13883 GCA_018397915.1 Birgus latro
ACCACTTGCTCTCACTACTCACTCGCACTCCACACACTCACCACGCACATTCACAATCACTCTTGCCTCCCATCCTCTCCATTTACATACCAATCACTCATCCCACTCTCACCATTCACACTCAATATCCTAGCTGTAAGTCCCTAAACCCCGAAAACGGTAATACGGGACTGAATGTACGGAAAAAGAGAAGGGAATGAAGGTGGATGCCAGTTTCGCTGATGCTAACAGTATGTTCTCTAGTTTATGCCTTTTCTTTTTTCCTATTTTTGGATCCTGCCCACCCCACATGTAAGGGTGACAAAGGGGTTAGATATGGATAATGATGATGATAATGATGATGGTAGTAGTAGTAGTAGTAGCTGTAGTAGTAGTAGTTGTTGTAGTAGTAGTACCATCATCGTTATTCCACTTAGGCAATATAGTCTACTCGTGCACTGGCTAACTGCACTTATAATCTGCCACAGTTCTGAAATATTTACTCCATCCCTACTACCATCAACAGTTTCACTTGTAGGGCCAGGTGCAGTGAGGAAGGGACCCCATAATAAGCCAGGAGCCCCCCTAAGCCAGCAATCACACGGTATGAGGGGCACATCAGGAAGGGTAGTAGAGTGGGGAGTTACGTCACTGTGTTCACTACCATCATCCTTTATTATGCAAGGCTTCACGGCTCGGCTCGCCCTCTTGAATGCGGAGGGAGGAGTGTTGTGGGTACGAGCATAGTAACGAGGGAAATCACGAACAGATGGGGACGCTGTGGGTGGAATCGAAATTAATGCGAAATAACGAACTGCTGCGAGAAAAGGAATAATGACAGAAGAAAACACGAATAGGAGTTAAAACTCTGAGTAAACTTCAACTGAATGAGGAAGAAGGAAGTGTTGTGAGTACGAGAATAAAAGAGAATACGTCATCGTCGTGAAAGGATTAATGAGTCACATACCCTAATAGAAATTACATATGGTTACTGAAGTATAACATTTATACTGGCGATACAGATGTTCTCGTCTTGTCCAGAACCATAAGCAAGAGAGAGCAGGGGTATTTTCCTTTTTTTTTTTTTGGAGTGTACGAGTAGTAAGGCAGTGGCAGTGTTGATATAAACCCGGTGTAGTCATAAATCAAAGTCAAATAATGATTTTATCTGTCAACTGGTTTGGTGTATTGGAACCAGCAAAGGGCAGTGGTCAAGTTAAGGGCATCTACGTTGAGGGACTAAAAGGAGGAGAGACAATAACACAAGGCTTAGCGATAATTACTTGGAGGTGGAGCGATTAGCAATGTCAATAATAATATGTTGTTGGGAAGAATTAATGGTGGCGGGGCAAATAAGAAAGAGATGCCAGACTGTGAGGAAAATAATACGAAAAATATTGTTGGCTGGTTTAAGTGACAGCGACAGCTGGGCTCCCGTGGCATCAGGTACTTCCTGTTATATGCTGGCGAGCTGTACTAAAATATCACAACATTTTCCATATGTGTGGTTCTTTATAAGTTTATTTCACGCTAAAAATGTAGGCATGAAAGTAAACAGATCCTCGCAAATGAGAGTGTTGGTGCCAGCTCTGACTTACGGTAGTGAGAGGTGGACAGTACTAGAAAGACAAGTCATGACAAAGCATCAGACATGAGTTACCTGAGTAGTGCATGTGGCATTACCTGGAGTTAATAGCGAACAGACAGTCTGTGCAATCGTCTTGGAAAAGTGGAGATAAGGTAGAAGTAATTAGTAAGTTTAGCTATGAGAATTATACTGAGGTGGCTTGGACATACTAAAAGCATGGAGAATGGGAGAATTAAAGGTACAAGTGTTCATAGGCGAAACAGGGGGTAGAACGAGAAGATCAGGACCAAGATGAAATTGAAAGAGTGCATGAGGGAAGTCTGTTTCGACTGGCAGGAGTAAGCTGAGGTGAGCGGTGATTGAGGAGCTTGGAGGCATATTTACTGTCACCACCCTGTTAGAATTTTAGGATTATGAGAGCTGCCAATAAAACATACACACATACATATGCATACATATATACATACATACATACATTCATACATACATACATACACATAATTACACACACACACACACACACACACACACACACACACACACACACACATTTTTCGATCAGATGTCAGACACAGATACACACATATAAATTCACTTAACACCTCCTATCCCTGATCCCCCTTCCTAATCGACAAGTCGTTTGTAATAATAAACTGACTTATCTGCAGTAGCCCAGTGAAATAGACAGGCAAACAGACACAGACATTTAGAAACCAATACACGAGTCCTGTATGAGACAGCCCTAGCATGCATTCAATTTGGACGGTGGGTGTAAGTGCCGAAGTGATGACAGGTGATGATTGGTACGTAGAAGGTCTAATAAGCTACTGTTAAAACCTGGGCCTAAAGTAGGAAACATAAATACAGATAAATACATAATATAAAATAAATATCAGACAGTGACAAAGGTTATCATAGCATCTCTGATACATCGCCAGGTCATTCATACTATATAAAAAAAAACGCAGTGCCTAAATTTAGCTACCTCATTAACTCATTCATTGGCAGGAGACCAATGATTAGATGCCATTAAGGGCGACGTGATGCTCTAGGTTGGCTGGTTGCGTCACGCGGGGTTGGTGGTCAGGCCTTGAGGGGATACTTTCGGATCTGAGACAAGTTCGTAAGCCTTATGAATCAGATAAGTCGTTCTACTTTTGTTTGTCTCTCTGTGTAGCTGTCTGTCTGTTTGTCTGTTGGTGTATATCTATTTCTCTTTCGATTTCAGAGAAGTTCACACATCCGATGAAGGTATTAAATTATCTGTGTCGGCCAAAAATTATCTCCTGGCTGTTTGTGTAGCTGTCTTCCTTTCTGTTAGTTTATTTGCCTATGCAGCTGTCTGTCTCTCTGTCAGTCCCTCTATCTGCTGGCAATCTATGAACTTCAGCTATCCACTCTCTTCCTCAATACGGCCTCTTTAAACTCCCTCTCCTCCAAAGTCCCTCCCCTCCCCTAACCCCAACCCCATCCCCAAGGACCTCAGAGGGCGTGGTTGAGGCCCGTCAATGAGAACCGAGGTGTCGGTGAGGAGGGGGGCATTGGGGGAGTGCCAGGCTTCAGGTCGTGGGAGAGTCGCCTAGGGGTCACGTTGTCTGATTAAGTTGACAGCTAAGGTCTATCAACGTATGTATGAATGAATGTATGTATGGGAGTGTTTATGTATATGTATTTGTGTATTTATGTATGAACGTCTGTCTATCTATCTAGCCAGGTAGACTGATAGATAACCAAGAACCTGTCGGTCTTTCGTGTCTATCTAAACATTACTCGTCACTCAGTCCTATTGTTCATTTCACCTATCAGTCTATTAATCTACCTTAAGTATCAATCTATTTAATTACCAGTCCGTTTGTCTCCATATTACCCTTCGTCCAATCCCACAGTTCATCTTCAGTTTCTCCCTCCCTCCCTCTCCCCCCTCCCCACCCGCCTCTCGCTAAGTTTCTGACTCTGGATAACCTGTTCCCTAAGGCCCAGCAGTCCTAACTGCCACACACCTACACATGTCGCCAAACAGATTTTTTTTCCTTTACCCTGGACGCTGAGGGGGTGGCAGAGCGGCGAGAGTGACTGAGAGGTGTGCTTGTAGTAACTGCTTTCACTGGAGCTCAAGCACATTCTCACTAATCCAGTTCTTTCTCGTAAACTGCATTTTGTCTTTTTACAGACCTTTAGTCGACTCACTATATACTTTTTTCCCATCAGATGATTATACTCAGCTTGAGATTTTTCGAAATGGAAAGGTTATATGTAGGCTCCACTAACCCTTCAGCTCCAATAATGCTTTAATAACGTAAAACTGGTGCTGAAGAAGGACGCCTTCTCGCGGCGGCATGGAAATAACCGATCGGCTCCGCTGCCCAGTAAGACAAACGTGAAATAGCTCCCTCCTGCTCGCCCCTAAAGAATGATGGTTGAATGCAGAATGTGGGTAATTTTAGCCAGCAGTCCACTGAGTTCACATTCAGCTGAGCCCGGGGTTGCAGTTACCACTACTAACTTAATCTTTCAACGACAATGGGTCTTTACTAAGTTTAACAAAATCACTATACTTCCTTTCACTCCAATAACGTTTTCCTTTATTTTTGCTGTCTCCAGACGACTTTATTCAGTTTAACAGAGAATTTTTACCAGAAGGGGATTATATATGGCCCACACATACCCTTTCATAACTAGAGATCCTGTTTAGGTTAAAGAAAATCGCCCGTTGGTGGCGTGATGACAGTGAATACCACACCACAGGACTCAAGGGGGTAATTCCATCAGCACAAGGATGTCCCCTGACTGAATAAAGCCTCTGGCGGTAACAACACTAAGGTAAAACAATGAAGGTAAAATAATGATTAATAATAATGAAATAATGGATAATGAGGAGATGAAAACCAATAATATTGTACAGTAAGGTGCTATGTTAACCCCTTCAGTACTACAACAATTTCTCTACTACTATCACCAGTCATTTTTTTTTTCCAATTTAAGGATGATCTCTCGTAGTGGAAGAGTAAGAAGAAAAGAACTGGAGATATGACTGATTCTGACGAAAAAAAAAAAAAACTTCAAAGTAAATGAGTTAAGGTGCAAGGACAAGAAAAATCGATCGACAAGAGGTGTTACGAAATTTCATAACCCAACGAGAATACGTCCTGAAGTCATGCCCAGTTTTCTTCTACGAAGCAACCTCAAGAATCACATTTATTCAACTTTCTCGTCCTATACTCACACACACACACACACACACACACACACACACACACACACACACACACACACACAAACAAACACACACACACACACACAAACACACAAACACACACACACACACAAACACACACACACACACACACACACATTTACCAACTTCTTCATTGCGGACAATGCTGAATTCTATCATCGGATACCTTTAATTAACTCCAAAAGTAAATACAGTACACTGGCTCGCTTTTCAGAATGATGGGTGACGGCTTAACATTCCTAAAGTAGCGCACAGTATCATAATCATGTGCAAGATAACTGCATCGGATTTCCTTATATGTATTTCTTCCGCGTCATCCAGGTACTCTAACCTACCCCCACATCCCACCTCCCACCTCCATCCCTTCCCTGTCCAACCTCCCTTCCTCCTCTCTCTCTCACTTCCATCCCCACCGCCACTCCTAATCTACTCCCTTTTCTCTCACCCTCACCCCAAGTCCCTTTTCCCTCCTCTCTCCATCTCACTCACCATTCTCTCACCCCATTCCCTCCCCTGCTACTTCTCTCTCTCATCCGCACCCCTCATGTCCCATCGCCCTCTCTCCATTCCATCTCTGCTCCTAATTCCATGTTCCTCATTCTCCACTACCCCCCCCCATTCCTCCCCTCTCTCTCTCTCACCTCGTCAATCCAATCCCCCCCTCCTTCAACCCCTCTCTCACCACTGTCCTCATCCCAAATCTCCCTCTCACCCACCACTCCCACCCACCCCTCCTCTCAGTGCCTCCTCAACCCCAACCCTTGTTTTTGAGTCTCAAAAGAAGACAATCGGAACTGGTTTGGCGGGAGGACTTTTAAAACTTTCATCATCGTTCTATGGAGGATACAATTTTTCAAAGTAACAGGTGTTCTTGCTTAGACCTGTGACTTTCATCTAACAAAGAAAGAGTTCTTGCCTGACTTACAGTTTGGGGGACCTTTGAAGGTTTCATTATAACTGTTTTGCCTACGATATTTTGTCAGGGGGAATAAATGTTGCTTAAAACTACGACTAAAACTTACACCTTTGATACTATAACCTATCTATAACCAATATCGCATCTTTGAAACTGTGACTACAACTTGCACCTTTAAAAATTAACTGCAAATTGCACCTTTAAATCTGACTACAACTTACACCTTTAAAACCATCACTACAAATCACTTCTTTAAAACCTTGAGTATAACTTTCACTCTCAAAACTTGCATCATTTGTTCTGTGGAGGATTCAGTATATTTATCAGAGAAAAAGATGCTGCATAAACCCATAATTCCTAAGATCTATACTCCTTAAGGTGAGTGGGTTTTTCTGAACTAAATGAAATCCACTGACAGCTGGAATATGGCGGAGATTTCTCAGTTCTTGACCAAAACGTTAATCGTAACAGAATTCTAGTTCTTTTACCTGAAGCGATTCTCTGGGCTTAAAATAAATCGTCTGGCGTTTTAGAATTAATTACAAACTTTTCATGGCACCGCTAAAGAGTTACAGTTTTCAAGAACGGTCTATCGAGAGTATTACTGTAAAAGAAATCTACCGTTTAACCTGTAACTGTGTCTTGCAGGGCTGTTATAAAAACCATCTGTTGTTAAATCTAAACGCCGCTGGACTTTTTTAACCACTTTAGTTCCACGTCTTTTTGTATCTGATTCTTGTACCCGACAGACGATTTAATTCAGCTGAGAAGAGAGCAGGTTACATACAGCCTCCACCAACCCCCTTTACCTTGTGGAGAAAAAGTTAAAGAGTTTGTCAGCGCATGGATTGTTTTTGTCGCGGTAATAGATTTTTGCCACAACATTTTTATCACTGTACTGTATTGTGTCCTGAGATTATATATCTGTTGGATTAAATTATGAAAATAAAAGAGGAATGGATGTGCAGTCCATTTCACTCGGCATTCTGTTGATAGTTTTCCTACTTTTGTGCATTCGTTCTAGTGTTTTTGATGCTACCCACCCCATTTAACTGGAAAATAACTTAAAATGATTACAATAAGGATAAGGATGATGATGATGAAGATGATGTTAATGACTATGACTACGACTATGACAGGGACGAAACGACGACGACGACGAAAACAACAATATAGCAAAATCGAAAACGACGACAATAATGTAATCCGTTCTTTAATCCACCATCCAATCCTTCAACTACTCTACCATAAACATAAGCATCCGAGGCTACGTTATTTATAGATGCTCTTCTCATCCCCACACAAATCTCTTCAGTACGATACCGTTCTTTATATTTAATTTCTACAGCTTGCAGATAATTTACTTTGCTTAGGACAACGTTTTCCGATTGGGTACCTCAGATACCAAGTTCATTAACCCCTTCACTATTAGGGTACCATCCAATATTGAGTATAATTGCCAAAACTAGTAAATGGGGATTGGTTCTAGCTCCTTCAGCACAAGAAGTTTATCTATACTGAACAAAAATATAGCAAAAAAAAAAAGTGTAATAATGGAATTCACATCCAACCCCTTCACTATTAAAGACCTCCTCTAAATCTAAGTCAACCGGCTGTTGGAATTAAAAAAAAAAAAAAGTCATGCTTACTAGATAGCTGTTAAAAATCGCCTTCACCCCTGGCCCTATTAAAAAAAAAAAAAAGTTATGGTACCCAGAGAGACACTGAAAATCGTCCTAACCCCAGAACTACGAGACATCTCCCTTAAACTGAATAAAATCGTCTGGCGGTGATATGAATTGACAACAAAACGAGGTCCTTGCACTGAAGCGGCTGAAGTGTGTGCTGCTACGCTGTGCTGGGGGGCAAACCGGGTTCCTCTCTGGCGTGAGATCACCGCTTGCATCATTGCGCAATCTGATCAACGCTTGTCCGCCTCTCTACCGCCAAAACAGGTTCTACTCGCAAGGTACGATGACGTCTTTTTTCTTTTATTTTTTTTAATATTTTAGCCTCAACTAAAGATTTAATTTAGTTTAAAGGAGAAATTTTTTGCTCTGAAGCGGTTTGAGACGATTTTATGCTCTTCAGTTCGATGACATTTTAACCTCTTATCACCAGACGATTTTATTCAGTTCAGGGAGAACTTGTCGTGATAGGACTGCAGACGATTTTCATTAACCCCTTCAGCTCGCTGACTCATTTTATCTCATTCTTGCCATTACCAGACGATTTTGTGCATTTAATGTGAGACGTCTTGTGCTGAGGGAGTTAGACGCAATCTCCTTTTATTCCTTTTAAGTAATAACTATTTCTTCTCTTCTTCATTTTTCTTCCTTACACCCGCGGCTGACTTTATTACCTACTGTTTAGAGGTAAGTTTTCATAGCGACGGGCTTAAAACTGTAAGCCGGCAGCAGTAAGTTATCCACCATTAAAATTTATGACAGGTATACATTATTACTCCAGGTTTTCTGACTCCAAAGGAAAAAAAATACATGTAAAACTAATACAGATCTGGTCGACTTCACAGCTGCTGCACAGTCCCTGCCTCGTCATCATCATCATCATCATAATCAATATCAAAACTTTATTCCTATTGCTGTATAAATGGAGTACGATCCAAAAAGAGGGATAAAACACAGACTCCAAAGGAAGAAAAAAGGATCGATTTCACAGCAGTTGCATAGTCGTCGCCTGGTCATCACAGCCATCATAATCAATATCAAAACTTTACACCTACTGCTATAAATGCAGCTGGATTCAAACAAAGACAAAACACACAATATACGAATAAGGTACTAAGAATATCACCAGAGTACCCACGAAGGATCAACCATGCATCCACTCAATCATTAAACCTTAGAAACTCTTGAATCTTCCTCACATTCACAGATACACGTACATGGTTCATTACACCTGGAGGATCTGTAGGATGGAGATGATTAGGTCGACTTCCAGTTTAAACAGGAATTAAACTTTTGTCATGGGCAGTTCCTTATATATTACATCTATATATTTTCTAGGTAGTATTAGGATGGCTACCACTGACTGGGGGTAATCAACATGAAAATAGTGAGTGGCTTCAAGTTTGGTAACCATCTACACAACCATTCACTCATAGCAACAGAACTCTGACAGACGTACAAAGAATGAATTTAAGTCCAAGCCAAGACTGGCAAACCTAAAATTCTTCATACACATTTCTACGGCTTACCTTCCTCTGGTTAACGCTTGACGATCTTGCTCGACACAGGGATACCTCTAAACGTCCAGGAGTTAAACTAGGCTTCACTGAGGTTGACGATAAAAAGAATATTACACTCGTATTTTCTGCCTGTGGTGGGAAGCGATTAAAATGGAAAGGGTGGTGGGGAACGGGAATATCATTTACCTCTTAAAAAAAAGAAAAAGGTTGCAGAAGCCTAGCCATCATTACAAACAAATAGACAGGCAGACAAACTGATGAAGAGATAGAAAGACAGGTCGACAGAGACAGGTAGGCAGACAAACAGACAGATAGGCCGACTGTTAAATAGATAAGTAAACAGATACACGCATACAGATACCGATATAAATTTAGTTACATACACGAATATACTCTCCATTACGGCCACTCACTCCGGTATTCAAGACACACTGTTTTCACTCTACCCCGTTACGGTCCCTGTCAACATCTCAAGGTCCCCTCCGCCTGTCCACATGTAAACAGAGTGAGACAGACGCTAACCCAAACAAATCCCTTGCCCACGACCCCAACCCTCCTCTCTCGATTTGTCACCGTGTTGACTGACCACATTCCCTTTGCCATTACGTGCTGGGAGGGTATTCAAAATCGATCTTGACATTTCATGCATGGGGAGGAATTTAAAAAGGTTCTGGGCATATATATTTCTACGATTAACAGGTTATCCCAGCAGTGTACTGTTGACGAAAAGAATCTCTGTGTGTGAGCTTTTTTTTTCTTCCACTAACATTCACTTCGTTTGATAATCAGTCTATACACAACTGAAGATTACGGGGAAAAAAAAGTGTGGTGTTGCAATTTTGCACTTCACATACTCACTCTGACTGTGAAGTGTTCAGTCTGAGCATGAGTAACGATGAAGTAGGAGCAATTAACCTACACATAATTTAAGGGTCTGAATAAGGCCACTACTTTCTTATCCAGGTCACCTCAGCATGGGTTACGACCTCCAAGTACGCCTTATGAATTCAGGTCAAGCATTAACCCCTCCACTACGAGAGGGAGTGTGAAAAAAAAATAATAATGAGTTTGAAAATGGCCATAATAAAACGAGAATATCAAGATCACAGTGAAGGGGCTAAGGATTTTCATGCGTTGGTCATTCTCAGCCATTAACCCTCATATTTCGAGAGATCATTCCTTAGCTAAAATAAATAAACAGATAAATAAATACATAAATAAATAAATAATAGTAATAAATCGTCTGAGGGTGGCCACAAATAAGAATATCTTGGTCATAATGAATGGATATAAGACTTTTTCCTGTATCGTTCATAGTCATCCTCTCACCCGACCCCTTTAGCACCATGACGTCTGTTTATAATTTATTCTTGCTACCGTCAGGTGATTTTATTCAACTTTGGAGAGGCCAATGGTAACGAGGAGTAAGACAAGATCTGCCTTAACTTCTCTGGCACCAAGGCGTCTAATGTATTTTATTCTTTCAACTTAGGAGAGGGGTTTGGTAGTAAAAATTCTCTCTCTCTCTCTCTCTCTCTCTCTCTCTCTCTCTCTCTCTCTCTCTCTCTCACACACACACACACACACACACACACACACACACACACACAGAAATACGACACACTGTTATCTTCATCCCCTCAATCTCACTCTGCCTCCCACGCATCTATCTTTACCTTCACAAGCAGACTGGAATCCCATTATTTCTCAGCCACGATTCTCAGCCTGAACATAACTAGACACAGGCCCCATTTACACACAGCATGAATTGCGGTAATCACCATCTATGTAGGCCAAGGTTTTTAGGTAATGTTCATCTGTGCTCGTAACTAAGCATAGCTACTTGTGGGTAATATACGAGTAAATAAGCAAACCAGGCATAACTAAGCTTCACTAGAGATTATAACGATTAATTACAAGCCACGATTCTGTGCTTCCAAGTTACGCTATGCACGACGTATTTAGGCCAAGGTTTTACGTATTTCACACCAGGTGGTAACGAGGCATAAGCAAGACGTCACTTTCACTCTCAAAAGGCAAACCATAACTCCTGCTTTCGCTCGTTCACACACGCTCTGAGTCGCATTCTCGTCAGTTTGATCACTAGCACTTCTTCGTGACTAGTGTAGTTTCGCATTTTGTTAATATGCTCTTGTGTTTAATTTGTGCATCCGTGTCGAGATTTAAATAAGAAAATGATGATGATGATAATGATGATGATAAGGAGGAGGAGCAACAGCAAGTGAATTTTAATGCTCTCAGTACGATAACGTCTGTTGTTTATTCCTACTAACGCCACACGAACTGAATCAGCTTTGGGGATACCTCTTATTGTGAAAAAATAACTGAAACCTTTATCTAAGCATTCCAGTTGGTCGAAGAAAGAAATCGCTATTTAACTGTGCAAAATCGTCGGGAAGCTGCAAGAATAAATTGCAACACAAGTTAATGCAGAGGGCTGAGTTGCAGTACGCACTTTCCTTCTCTCTCTCTCTCTCTCTCTCTCTCTCTTTTAATAGGAAACGGAGCAAGAGACACCCTATGCCCCCCAGAGCTCAGTTACATTTTCAACCCCCTATTTTTTTTTTTTTTTTTTTAAGTATTTGGTGTTAAATTCCCCTGTGTTCTGCCTCACAACTTTACCGCCGATCACTCTTCACATTCACTCACTGCATTACACGCACTGCAGAGTTCACATTCGCTGTTTCCACTCTAGCCTGCTTCTGCAACACACTGTCTCTCTCACACTCACTGCATTACACGGATTATACGCCTTTCAGGATTCACTTTCCCTGTCTTCGCTTTACTTAGGTTATGCTCTGTTTCACTCAGCCACTGCATATTCACGCTGTTCCCCACTCACGCCGTTTCCTCTCCTCAATTACACTCTTTCATTCACTGTATGACTCTCCTCTCAGCTCACTCACGGTATTTCCTCTCTTCGATTACTCAACATTTCACTCTTACTCCAGTACACGCATTTCTCAGTCTGACACTTCACTTTCGCCATTTTCGCTCTCATCACGACGTCATAACTCTTTCACTCTCAAAAGGTAACCCGTAACTCTTGACTCTTGCTCATTCCCACATATTTTCACCCAGTCTTGTACCTCTACCACGCTTTTTGTTCCCAGCGATGAGTGTCGTTTTTCTCTCTGGCATTTTTTATCTCATGTCTCAGCTTCACCTTCGATTATTCACCGTTCCACCTTCACTCGTTCCATAATATCCATTTCATCGTTTACTAATTTCGTGGAAGAATTATATCCACACCTTGAAATTGTATATTTCTTCCCCTTCTTCCTCCTCCTCCTCCTCCTTCTCCTCCGCATCATCATCATCACCATAATCATCATCATCATCATCATCGTCGTCGTCGTCGTCCTTTTTCCCATAAATACATGGAGCAGAAGGGATCCAGAAGGAGAAACAGGCGATTAAAAACGCTGGAGAAGTATCATGAAACGAAGTTTCAGTATAATGGGTCACACATCCATTCACCCATCAATCAAGCCTTTGAAATTCTCAGCTCCACCTCAGCAGGCCAACAATTCAAGCAACAGTCACTCTCACTGCATTATTTCACTGAAAAAACTTCACTTTCATCTGTTCACTTTAACTAGGAGTAAAGCTGCCATCTCACCATCCTGAATGCCGGACTGTAGAAAGATATGAACATTAGAATATGGTACTAGTTACGAAAGAAGCGCTATGGCATGGAGACTGAGCCGATATATTGCCTCACTCTCTGACTTTGCAGCAAGAAATAAGCTACAAACGAACGAAAATCCCCGCCTAGTTAGATTGAATTAACATTACTATCGTTCATCATCTTCCTTACCTTCCTGCTTAAACCTTTTAGCAAGATGACGCCTTTTTATAGTTATATTCTATCTCCGTATCTCGAGGAAAGACAATGCTGACTGAAGGGATTACAGATACCTCCCATGAATCATCCATTTTCTACAACGACGATTGTGTGTGTGTGTGTGTGTGTGTGTGTGTGTTATCTTGTTACAACCAGTTTTCTTCATCTTCGTAAGGACCTCTCACGGTGAAGAGTTAAACTTTCATTTTCACTGCAGTGCCCCACGTATACTCTAGTCACAGCAACATTCATGCCACTTTCACTCTCACTGGGCCACTCAAATGGTACCACACTCAATGACCACAGCCTTCTTTGTACTTTCACTGTAACATCACCATTCCCATTTCTCATTCTAGTGGTCACTCTTCTTTCACAATCAGTGTTATATCTACTCTCATTCTCAGCAATCCTCACTCTGCTTTCACTCTTACACTCTCCGACACTCATTAATCATAGTGTTCACTCTCAGTTACTCTCCTCTCTTATATCTTCACCATTTTCGCTCTACCTACGATACACATCTTCTTTTTCAAGGAATGCAAAGGAGAACAAAGTCCCATAACATTCATAACTCTCTCACTATAACACACCAGTGTAACACTCAACCTAACACTCTCAGCATGGCACTCTCACCATATAAGATTCTAAGAATATACACACTCTCACAAACACGATGGACATCCTCACCACTTTCACTCTCACTGCAACACCAATTCCACTTTCACTCTCAAAACACACACACACACACACACACACACACACACACACACACGAGGCTTCACGGTTAATCGCAGTTCCACGCACACACCTGGACTGATGCCACGGCTACAGTAGAGCGATTTGTTTTCATCTGAGGAAACTGAACCATAAATAATGCGTCGTGATCACATGAAATACGATGAGCCTTAGGTGCGAGTCAGGAATGAGTCTCCTTGGTCACTAGTCAAATCGACCCTCCAAATCAGACTACACTTGGTTATCAACAGGGCTGAGAGGATGAATTGGGGCTCTCTGTCTGTCTGTCTGTCTGTCTGTCTGTCTGTCTGTCTGTCTGTCTGTCTGTCTGTCTGTCTGTCTGTCTGTCTGTCT
>JAGKTI010025672.1:1993-13882 GCA_018397915.1 Birgus latro
AGAGAGCCCCCCCCCTTCCGCACTCGGTGCTGGTACACTGACCGTGTGTGTGCCCTCGCTCTACTCTCTCACAGAGTGACTCTCTCTCTCTCTCTCTCTCTCTCTCTCTCTCACCCACCTACCCTCACTAATGATCCTAGGTTATCAAATTTCAGTCATTTGTCACTTAACTGTCACCTGGAGAAAATACAGTAAATAAATCTTGGTCACGTCTGTTATGACCCGTGTGAATTATAAATACAGGCATCAGCAAAACAATTCACACCTTCACTCTCTTACTCTTCCTTCCACTAGAATTTTTACAGCTGTATTATTATTATTATTATTATTTATCGCAACTGGAAAAAATAATTAGTCTGTTTCTCTCTCATCATTCTGTTTTCTGTCTGATTTCTTCTTATTATTCTCCACAGTAACTACAGTTAACACCACCCCTACTATGATCTGATTTAAGGAATGTCTTTTCATATAAAGGGGAAATAAAAACAATGTAAAACATTTGAGGACATTTATTAATCTTTTTTTCCTACTGCACACATCCTAAACCGGGGTATATCAGGCACTTGTGCATCACTCAGGTACAGTGGATCTGCACATTTAAAGCAAAATATCATGGGTATCTTGTGTGGGTCACATAATGTTTCCAGATGTTCATCACATCACAGTTCAGCTAAGGGTGATTTCGCATAGTTATGCTCTAGTCTGATAGCTGTCCATAGGTCACATCCCGAGCTTGTACCTAAGGAAAAGAAAAAATCAATAAATCACTCTTAGTTATAGTAAACAAAAACTTAATGAGTCCCCCTTCAAAGATACCTTACCCACCTGGGTCTCCCATTTTAAATATGCGTATGTTGAAGTCTCACCTCCGGAGGTTTATACTGTATATCCATCTCTAGATTATTACCAAGTACTGTCATACACCCATCACCTATTATGGAACTGTAAGGACTGATACTTACCAGTATGTAGTGACTACACTCTTCAGGGGAGATTCTTGCATAGGTAAAACACACATTCTTTGTAATAATATTTATTCAGACAGAAAGTGCGTCGGCAGTCAGGGAAAAGTACAGGGAAGTATTTATACACATATTTTAATACCCGTTTATCGTTCTCAGCATAATTATGTTTGCGGTACTGTTTTTTTATTATCATCATCAATCTATTTACACCCTCTGTACATATGACATGTATGAAAAATAATAAATAGGCCCCGCAAAGATAGGAAGAAACACTCTGCAGACGGTAGGGTTGTGTGCACAATTTAAATGTTTTATGATTTCTTTAAAAAGTTACAGAATGTTCAGAGTACTGGTTAGGTAGAAGACCTTATGAATCAAGGAAATATATAATGTGATCCTTTATGAAAAAACAAACCGAGTGACCCAGTTTTTGAAGTGGGTAATATGTTAGCAATGATAAACACAGGTCCAAGTTTGTCAGAATATTGACGTCAATGTTATCAAGTAAATATCCATCCAAGCCATTTAAGTTCATCAGTAGTGGACTACATTGATGCAGTCCATATTCCTTAGTTGGAGTAAGAAACCTTTTTCCCTGATCACTGAGCCCAGCAAAATAGTCTTCAGTATAAGTATCTCCAATCCCAGTACCATCTTCTTCATGAAGTAAATAAATTTTTTTTCCAATACTCCCTACTTTGGAGGGACTAAGTGTTGTGAGCAAATTTATAAAGGCTGCATAATTATACATATAGTTATTTTCAACCTGAATCTCATTTAAGATCACGGATGCATTTTTGAATATTGTATGTAATACTGCATTCACGAAGATCATCTTATCATCTTCTACGAGTACAGAAACTCCGTCTGGTTTTGTAACTCGTAATTTCAACTCGAGGGGTAGAGTGCTCATATCAATGAATGATCCATGAGCTCTAGATATGTGAAATTCTACATATTTATCAATAATTTTTTATCAAAGCCTGCATTTATGGGTAGAACATCCATATCCTGCTTTGAAGCAATTGATGATTCTATCATCCGGACTTTGTGAGGACGAGGAAACATTTCTGTTATGGCAGCTGAATAATTGTTGACAGAGGATTTTACCCCTACTCCCGAATCAACATTAAGAGACATGTTGCCAGAATCAAATCACTATTATAACTAAGCTATATTAAGTCAAATACATCCTTTTTATAACATTTCCGTAATTTTCGCTTCCTTTTTGACTTTCGTTTACGTCCCCCTTTCATGCTAGCTCTTTCACCAACACCTTTCAGAGCTGTAATACCTCTCTTTTTCAGCAAGTCCTTCAGATTTGCCTTGCCACTAGATACATCCTC
Organism: Birgus latro; assembly: GCA_018397915.1. Taxonomy (NCBI): domain Eukaryota; kingdom Metazoa; phylum Arthropoda; class Malacostraca; order Decapoda; family Coenobitidae; genus Birgus; species Birgus latro. The sequence goes on from JAGKTI010025672.1 coordinate 4,305, forward strand.
GAGTACACCTCGTCCCATACCCAGAGCTTCAGGAACTGTATTTTTCATAAAAAAAGGAATCACTCGTTTCCCTATGCCCCTTAGAAAGTCAAAAATACCAGCCCCTCATTGGAAGTATATGGGGCTCCTAAAAGTAGTTATATCACTTAAAGCCCCTCCTCGTTTGAGTAGGAATGGGTCTTTGAATAGTAACAAGAATTCATCTTCGGAAGGAGGAATCAGGGTAGTATGCATCATGGTGTCAAAAACAGTAATGAGTCTGTGAACATCTTTACCTACGTCCTACATGTAAAACACAGGTAACACTGTGATTGTCTTCAAAGTATATTGGTCCACCATTCTGATTAGTAAAGGTGGCATCACACTGGACTGTTCTTTGCTCATGGTTTGTCGAGTGCTGAGCAATTGCTGGCGAGCAAATGAACAGTATCTTCACACTCAGCAGCCCAACAGTTTGCCGAGCAACAAGCAGAATCACCAGCGAGTAAATGAACAAACATAGCTAGAAATGGCGCCAACCGCCTCTGATATATGGACTGTCGCAAAATGTACAGCTGTTACAGCAGTTTTAGGTATTCTCCAGGAACTGCAGAAAAACAAAAAACGTGTGTGGGTTCGATCATGGCTGAGAAGAAGAGGTTCAAAAGGAATCTGTGACAGTCTCTTCAGGGAAATGTGGTTGGAAGATGGATCTGCCTTCTAAAGCTACCACCGGATGAATTCCACATATGTTGAGAGGGACACTTTTGGGATCGCTTCCGATGAGTACTTTGAGGGAGGGCGGCCATTTTTCTTGTTTGCATCCGGGCCACTTGCTGCTTATTTTACGAGTTGCTCTCCGTCCAAGCGGGGAGCACCAGCCGCCAGCTGTTGCTTGCGAGAATGCCCTTCCGGCCAGTAAATGCTCGGCGCTCGGCAAACCACGAGTGAAAAATGGTCCAATGTGATGCCACTTTAATTTTTATGGCAACACTTTCTATGGTTGAACTGCTAATTGTTTTGCGCATAATAGGATTAACACCCTTACTTGTCACATCATTCGGTAGGGGTATAGCATCAAGGATATTCACAATTTGCCCTCCGAATCGTGATGGGTTAACCAGCTTAGAGTACACATATAAATAATTAATTGTTGACATCATATCAGATCTGGGTGGATATGGACCTATAACTTTAACAGGATTGGGATTCGAGGATGAAGGACTTTCCTTTTCAGTTTTTTGAAATACCGAATAACGAACTCTTGGTTCAAACCCCAGCATTATGGCAACTTGGGGAGCATACTCCATTGATAACTTTGTGTGAAAACGATCTGCATCAGCCTCAACTACCATTTTTTGGATGACAACCCTATTTATGTTGTAATCATAGTGCAATATTTGCTGGTACGGAAAATAATCAGCAAACGTTTCTTGAATAATTTTCTGAAGTTCTTTCAGCATTTGATAGTTAATGGATTCGATTAGATACTAAATTGCGGTAGCTTAAGTTGCAAACAATATTTGTTTCCGGTATATGATTATAAAAATTGTACTCATAGTCTTCGGTTTCAGATCTCTTTATTCGTGCATGTAAACAAGTTTTACACTCCGGATCACCATTTCTTAGACAGTAATAATATTTTGGGAATAAAATATTACTCAACCCAACTTCATATTCATGATTTGGATCTAGCTACGGTGGGATAATGCGATTCTGAAAGTTTGTTGTAGTATTATCTGGGTAAATATCTCCACTTGCAATGGAAGAGAGATAGAGGTATATGTCATCAGTGTCTTTCAGTGACATGACTGTTCCCTTGTAGAATACATACTAACAAAAAAAAAATCTGTATACCCTTGTTTTATAGGTTAAGAAAACTAGCGATTTGTAAATCTTTTTTTTTCACTTTTATTAATTGAAATGGCAGGGGACAGAGTGACATGGAGGCGATTTGTTTGTGGCCACCCCGTTCGGGATTGAGGCGTCTGGCAATAGATATATAGATAGATTAATTTACGAATTTTTACTAACCAAGAACAAAAAACGGTACTTAGCATTACATACAATCACCCAGGAACATCTTACAGGCTATTATGACTAAATGTCAGTAGTAATAAAGAGTTTCTTAAGTAAATCTGTGTTTCAGTACTTAGAATTATATACCATCTCCCAAAAACATCTTACAAACTATTATTAGTAATCAAATTTGGGTAAGTTTAGAGACAGGCCAGAGAAAGGGATGGGGGATCGAGTTATCCCCGTACCCTGAAGGTTGGGTCTATGAATGTGCGTGGTTGTAGTACGATTGAGGCTAAAAGGGAGGAGATTGGGAGAATGTTTGTGAGAAGAAAGTTGGATGTGTTAGCTGTGAGTGAAACAAAGATAAAAGGGAAAGGTGAGTCTACATTTGGAAGTGTGAATGGAAGATTGTCAGGTGTTGATAGAGGAAGGGCAAGAGAAGGTGTGGCCTTGTTAGTGAGCCCAGAAGTACAGCAGTGTGTGATTGAATGGAAAGAGGTGTCATCGAGACTGATGTGGGTGAAAGCGAAATTTGAATGTGAGTTGTGGGTATTTGTGAGTGCATATGGGCCTGGTAGTGAAAGGGATGAAGAAGAGGTGGAGTCTTTCTGGAATGATATTGATGAGTGTTTGCAGAGCTTTGGAGCAAATGTGAATGTGGTAATGATGGGGGATCTGAATGCTAGAGTGGGAAATGTAGCAGTTGAAGGTGTAGTTGGTATGCATGGTGTGCCTGGAAGAAATGAAAATGGGGAACAAATGATAGGTGTGTGTGTTGAGCGAGAGATGGTGATTGGGAATACCTTGTTTGAAAAGAAAGATATTTATAAGTATACATGGGTGAGACAGGAGGGTGGAAGGGTTGTTGACAGAGCATTGATGGACTATGTGGTTGTTTCCAGGAATGTAATAGGAAGATTGTTGGATGTGAGAGTTTTGAGAGGGGAGGGTGGAGGTATGTCTGACCACTACCTGGTGGAGGGAAAGTTGAGAGTAGGTAAGAGATGGGTGAGAGCTAGGAGAGTTAGGTGTGGCAGGGAGATTGTGAAAGTGAGTGAGTTGGATAAAAGAGAGAAAATGATAGAGTATCAGGAGAAATTGAGAGATCAGTGGAATGCAGTGAAAGATCAGGAGAGTGGCAGTGTGGAGGAGGAATGGCAGTTGTTTAAGAGTGCTGTGGTGGGGCATGCAGAAGAGGTGTGTGGTGTGAGACGAGTGGGTGGTGGTGTAAGGAAGGGAAGTGAATGGTGGTGCGAGGAAGTAAGTATGGCTGTGGGTGAGAAGAGACATGCATATGAAGTGTGGTTGCAGAGGAGGGATGAGGTGTCATATGAGAGGTATAAGGAAAAGAGGAATAGGGCGAGAAGGGTTGTGCGTGGTGCTAAAGTGGCAGCAGATGAGAGGTGGGGTAGGCGGATGACTGAGAATTTTCAGGAGAATAAGAAAATGTTTTGGAAGGAGGTGAAAAGGGTGCGAAAGGGAGAGTCTGGGAAGGAGGAGCGAGTAAAAGCAGAGGATGGAAGGATGTTAACTGAGATGGATGCAGTAAGGAAGAGATGGGCGGAGTACTTTGAAAGACTGTTGAATGTAGAGGAGGAAAGGGAGGCTGAGATTGTGGCAGATGGAAGGGTGCAAGGAATAGATGTGTTGGGAGAGTTGAATGAATCCTTGATCACGATGGAGGAAGTGCAAGAGGCAGTAAAGCAGATGAAAACAGGGAAAGCTGCAGGTATGGATGGGTGTGCTGTGGAATGCCTGAAATGTGGTGGAGCAACTATTGTTGACTGGTTAGTAAGATTGTTGAATGTGTGCTTTGTGCAAGGTATGGTGCCAATTGACTGGGCAAGTGCTTGTGTGGTCCCATTGTATAAAGGTAAGGGTGATAAGTATGAATGTACTAGCTTTAGAGGTATAAGTCTGTTGAGTGTGATAGGTAAGGTGTATGGTAGAGTGTTAATTAAGAGAGTTAGAGAGGGTACAGAGGGAGCGATTGGTGATGAGCAGTGTGGCTTTAGGAGAGGGAGGGGATGTGTGGATCAGGTGTTTGCTGTGAGACAGGTGTGTGAAAAGTATTTAGCAAAAGGTAAGGATGTGTTGTGGGCATTCATGGATTTAGAGAAAGCATATGATAGAATTGATAGGGAGGCTTTGTGGAATGTTTTAAGATTGAATGGGCTTGATGGCAGGTTACTAAAAGGAGTGAAAAGTTTTTATGTAAATAGTAGAGCGTGTGTAAGAGTGGGAAATACTGTGAGTGATTGGTTTCCCGTGAGAGTGGGGCTGCAGCAGGGATGTGTGATGTCGCCTTGGTTGTTTAATATTTATGTGGATGGTGTTGTAAGGGAGGTGAATGAAAGAGTGTTAGATGGAGGACTGAGTCTGGTGAATGATGGTAGAGAGTGGAATCTGAAGCAGCTGCTGTTTGCGGATGATACTGCACTGGTGGCTGATTCAGAGGAGAGATTGAGACAGTTGGTAGAGGAGTTTGGAAGAGCGTGTGAAAGGAGGAAACTGAAAATAAATGAGAATAAGAGTAAAGTGATGAAGTGTACGAGGTTGATAGATGGTAGGAGGATGAATATAGTTTTAAATGGTGAGTTGCTTGAGGAGGTTGAGTGTTTTAAGTATTTAGGGTCACATGTTGCTGCGGATGGAAGAATAGATGCAGAGGTGAAGTTTAGAATGAATGAAGTTGGAAAGGTGCTAGGAGGAATGAAAAAAGTGTTTGGATGTCGTTCACTCAGAATGGATGTAAAGAGAAGGCTGTATGAGGGTGTTGTGGTACCGACTGCATTATATGGGGCTGAAACATGGAATATGGGTGTAGCAGAGAGGAAAAGTTTGAATGTAATGGAGATGAGGTGTCTGAGGAGTATGTGTGGAGTGACGCATATGGATCAAGTGAGAAATGATGAAGTGCGAAGGAGAACTGGAATTGTTCGGGAGATGGCTGATCGAGTTGAACAGAGGGTGTTGCGATGGTTTGGGCATATGGAGAGAATGGATAATGAGCGATTGGTGAAAAAGATAACTAGATCTGATGTGAGAGGTGTAAGGCTGAGAGGAAGACCACGAATAGGATGGATGGAAAGTGTGAAGAGAGCGTTGGATGAGAGAGGGTTGTCTGTTGAGCAAGGAAGAGTGGCTGTGCGTGATAGAAATGAATGGAGAGAAATTGTGTATGAATAAATGATGACGCAGCCCTGAGGGGATATTCTCCTGCATTTTGTCTGATCAGCTGATCAGGTCAGGTGCAGGTTAGGGGCTGGATCCATTATGATGAGGCAGGGGTAAACCAGCTTTGCTGTCGGGCCCTGCTGCGGATGTCACTGACTGCACTGCGTGGTTGACCCTCATGCGGTGTGGTGCGGTGAGGATCTATCCCTTCTCCCCTTTGGGGCTAAGATGCGAATGAATGTGTATGAATGGATGAGTAAATTGGTAGTGTGTTGACCTGTCTCGGCTAACTCCCTTTTCTTGGGGGAAGCAGCCTAGGTATATAGATAGATAGATAGATTAATTTCTTAAGTAATATTGGTGACAGTAATTTCTCTATATTAATTAATTTTCTTTTAAATCTGGATCGATCAATGGCCTCTTTTATATAACAGCTTCCATTTCTGGCTTCTTGCCAGGCAGGGGAATCATCATAAACATTTACTACTCTGACATTATTATTTATGATCAATTTTTTTTCTTTTTTTTATGATACCCAGTGGTTCCACTTCCTCTGAGGCTGCTGTAGGTTTTTACGTGGGTCTTTGTGTTGTCCATGATGCTGCTGATGCTGGTGGTGGTGGTGGTGCTGCTGCTGCAATGGCTCATGCTGGGGGTGGGGCAACTGCTGCTACTGGTGCTGCTGCAGCTGCTGCTGCTGCTGCTGCTGCTGCTGCTGCTGCTGCTGTAGTGGTTCATGCTGGAGGGGGGGTAGTAACATTGGGTCCTTCAACCACACCTCTTCGTAGGAAGGAGGCTGTGGTAGAGGTTGTGATTGTTGAGATGAAAGCTGTGGTAGAAGCTGTGGTTGTGACGGAAGCTGTGCTAGTGGTTGTTGTGGTGGATACCACTCACGTACTCCAACTGTGGGATTATGATCAGACACATTTCTCCTGTCAGCGACTATACAATTTATGTTGATATGTCGGGAGTACTTTTCCAGCTTCTCAAAGCAAGGCAAATATTTTTAAGCCCACGTATCCCCACCCAGACCACTTCCAGTCCCCCCAGGGACTAGTAACTTTTTAATCCCTAAATGGTGTAGGATACGTTTTAGTTCTTAAATACATAGAGCTAAGTTACCCACACGTCCAGTCAGAGTATCCAGTTGGATACCCTGAATGTAATGTTGGTCTGATGACTTTTTTATTAACTCCTGGCCAGACTTGTTGGTCTCTAGTTCAGAGCCAGGACCCCAGTGGGCTACTAAAGTAATTATATGGGGTCTGGTACTTTCTTTGAAAATTCTGACAGACCCAACTTTATCCCGTGATTTGACTTGGGCTCTATTAAGATTATATAGGGGTTTTCGAGTGGAGTATAGATTAGCATAAGGATACTTTTCAGAATTTACAGCACAGAGGCCGTAATTTCACAATATGACAAATAGCATTATCTCTGACGTCATACTGATCGTCAGTTATTTCCCCGTGCACTGTTTGAAGGAATGTACCCTCAGCCTCCATCCCGAGCCTCTTAAGTGTGAGTGTAAAGAGTGAAGTGAAGTGACTGAGCTCCTGGAGCCTTCCTATTATGGGGAGTGGTAACCAACAAACTCACTCACTCATTCACCTCTTTCAAGGTCGTAACTGGGTGGGAATTCTCCCTTTTCTTTTTCTAGGTAGTTAAATTACAAATCTTGTCGTAAGGCTCGAAGATCACCCAGTAAAGACTTGACAGACAAAAATTGGAGACCCACCTTTCTGTAACGATGGTATTGTTGTTGATAATACTGAAGTTAAGTCTCCATATCCTTATCATTCAGACTTAGAGTGGAAGCATCTAAATCTATATCTTGCTTATAGTAATCCTCTGTTAGATTGTCAACTAGTCTATTATAAGTTTCAAAAAGGGAGTTGATAATCGTGGCCTTATGTCTAGCGAGAGCATGGGCTGAATGAATTTCTCTTAATCGATCATGGACTTGCAAGCCTCTCCCACAGACATCCATTCTGCTCGAGATCTCAAGGGAGACTGTTCCTGTAGGCTGTAATGAACAACTTAATATGGGTCCCACCTCTTAAACCTTATCTGGACACTGTTTAAAGGGGGGGGATTCGCAAAACAGTGCCCAGATCTACGCACGCGGGGGGGGGGGTACGCTCAGAACGTAGTGCCCGTAGATCTGGGCATTATGTTCTGAGCATCCCCCCCTCCCTCTGCGTGTGCGGACCTGGGCACTTTATACCTACTCATGTTTTACAGTAGGTGATGAGATGTATTTTTAAACGAATCTGCAATCAGGCAGCACCATTCAGCTCTATAACATGGATGGGCTGTCTCCAAAGCTAGCTTGTGACTTACGGTCGCCATATTGAAACACCAGCACTCGTCGCATCCACCATAGTAATGCAGTTGGAACACTGTTCTTAGCGTGGTTTCACTGTCTCACTGCTGCTTCTGTGTATACATATGTCTGTCTATTTGTTTTATCCACCTATCGCCAGATGCCTTAATCCCGTAAGGAGTGGCCACAAACAAATCGCCTCAACGTCGCCCTGTCCCCCACCATTTCACTGCCCTGCTCCCAGCTCACACTCCCCTCTCTCATATACCTCTCCATTCCATCTCTCCATCTCATCCTTGGCCTCCCCCTCCCTCTCCCCTCCTCCACCTCACTTACATACACTCCTCTCGTCAGTCTCTCGCTCTCCATCCTCTCCACATGGCCAAACGACCTCAGTGTGTTTATCCTAACTCTTCCTGTCACATGCACACCCACATCACAGTGGTCCTTCATTTCTTCATTTGTCAGTCTGTCTTTCCATGTGACTCCACATGCTCCTCTCAAATAACTCATATGACATGTCATAATGTAAAAATATATACGGTTTATAGATTATGATTTTTTTTTTCTGCTTAGCTGTAAGAATTATATGCGATATATTTAGCCAAAAGAATGAATAAAGCATTGTCACGGGTTGCCGCAGTTCAGAACATACCTTTATGACCTCCTTAACCTAATGTCCATTTAGTTATGATAGTAAAGATAAAAATCAAGGTCGATGGAAAGAGCAAATATATGAAAATCATGTATATTTCTTCATCATAAAGTATATCAGCATACGGTAATGAAGTGTCATTATCTATCAGCTATGGACAGTGGTGTGTTATAAGTATTTAGGGTCACATGCTGGTGTGTTATAAGTATTTAGGGTCACATGCTGCTGTGGATGGAAGAAGAGATGCAGAGGAGGAGTTTAGAATAAATGAAGTAGGAAAGGTACTGGGAGGAATGAAAAAAGTGTTTAGATGTCGTTCGCTTAGAATGAATGTAAAGAGAAGGCTGTATGAGGGTGTTTTTGTACCGACTGCATTATATGGGGCTGAAACATGGAATATGGGTGTAGCAGAGAGGAAAAGTTTGAATGTAATGGAGATGAGGTGTCTGGGGAGTATGTGTGGAGTGACGTGTATGGATCAAGTGAGAAATGAAAAAGTGCAAAGGAGAACTGGAGTTGTGTGGGAGATGGCCGATCGAGTTGAGCAGAGGGTGTTGCGATGGTTTGGGCATATGGAGAGAATGGATGAATAGTGATTGGTGAAAAAGATATCTGGATCTGATGTGAGGGGTGTAAGGCTGAGAGGAAGACCACGAATAGGAGGGATGGACGGTGTGAAGAGAGCGTTGGATGTGAGAGGGATGTCTGTTGAGCAAGGAAGAGTGGCTGCACGTGATAGAAATGACTGGAGAGAAACTGTGAATGAATAAATGATGACGCAGCCCTGAGGAGATATTCTCCTACATGTTGCTAGGGTTGGAAGAGTGGCTGGTTAGGGTGGTTATGGCCATGTACGTGGGTGCTCACACTCAGGTAAGGGTGAATGGAGCTTTGAGTGATGAGTTTCCCGTGAATGTTGGTGTGCATCAGGGGTCAGTTTTGAGTCCCTTGTTGTTTATCATGGTGCTTGAAGCCCTCTCACGTGACTTCAGAGATGGACTCCCATGGGAGATGTTGTATGCTGATGATTTGGTGCTGATTGCTGAGAATGAAGGGGAGGCTGAGGAAAGATTTAAGAAGTGGAGAGATGGTATGGGGCACAAGGGCTTAAGGGTAAATGCAGATAAAACAAAAGTGATGATATCTAGGGTTGGTGGCGGTACAATCAGAGGAGAGGGAGAGTGGCCATGTGCAGTTTGCCACAAAGGTGTGGGAAGTAATTCCATCTTGTGCAGTGTCTGTGATAAGTGGGTGCACAAGAGATGTAGTGGTATTAGAGGTAGACTGCGAGATAATGCTGATTTCATGTGTGCGGTGTGTCGGGGAGAGCAGGAGGAGATTGTTAGGCGTGAGAGGGTTGAACTTGCAGGTGAGTCTCTTGAGTGTGTGGAGGAGTTTTGTTATTTGGGAGACATGTTA
>JAGKTI010025673.1:0-13882 GCA_018397915.1 Birgus latro
GAGAGGTAGGCTGAGGTGGTTTGGACATGTGGAGAGGATGGGGGATGATAATTGGGTACAGAGGGTGAGAAGTGTTAATACTAGGGGAGGGGTTGGGAGGGGTAGACCGAGAAAGACATGGGACGAGGTCATTAAATGTGACTTAAGGGTTAAGGGACTGAATAGGGAGGCTGCCAGAGATCGAGCAGCGTGGAGAGCCGCCATTAGGTGACCAAGGCCGACACATGCAAGCATGTTGGAGTCTTCAAAAACGAAAACGAAAGTCTCACGATTGCTACAGTACGCTGTCACCCTTAAGTGGTTACCGTACCACACTGCATTTATACATCGTCATTTATTCATGATGAATGTGCTTTCTGTCCTAGCTTTCAGGCTATACTTCTTATCTGGGAGCCCTGTCTTATGTTGTCACACCCTCTCTGGTCCCACAACACCTTGTGTATATTGTTTCCATCATCTTATGGAGGGCAAAAAGATCTGCCATTTGTTTTTGATGTACCTCTGGATGGTATTGCTCAATGCCGATAACCCATTCAAGTCATCTGAACTTAACGGTCATGATGCCGTGGTGCAAAATGACTCAACAGTGCAAGAGTTCATCGACTCTATTGTATCATCATTTCTATGTCAGCTATTTATAATGACAACATGAATCTGCGTAAACTTTGTGCATTTGAGTATTGTAAATAAATTTTATGGCTCAAAATAATATAGTGTTCCAGAAGACTATTCCAAATAATAAGTAGACCGTGTTTACTTCTTGCACAGTCGTAGAACCAGCGCGCCAGCTCTCCTTCTGTTGTTGTCCTGTTTGGTTATTTACCTCACTTTATCAAAATCATGGTAAGGTTGATCAACTCTTCTCTTTGACTGTGTGTGTGTAAAGGGAAGGCAAAGTGGGATAGAGGTGATGCCGTGGTGAATTTTGGTGGTGTAATGAATCGAATGGCACACCTGCCTTAGTGGGCCCAGTAGTGACATGCCGGTGTGTTGTCACTCTCACTCACCAGTTGGGACGTATTACGCTTCATCATTTTACACTTATGGCAAATGGATGTGCAGAAATATTTTATAGAATTATAAATATTTGTGGTGGTATTTTGCCGAGATAAAACCCACCCATTTTTTTTGCCTCCAAGTTGTCATTTGGATAAATATTCATTTTAGTTAAATTACTTTCATTTACAAATCACAAAGCCCATTAAATGTGTCTGCGTGTGAAGTTCTGTAATGTGTAAAGATATGGGTAAAGGTATGCTTTATTTGAAGGAGTAGAAACACCGTACCATATCAGTTCTTCTTGCTGATGGTCTATTTTTCTTATTATATCTGGGGTGGTAAATAAACGTTTCATGAGCAACCTGTTTCCCCATTGTTTTTAGCTATGTTCTGCCGTCAGCTCATCATTGTCAATAGTGGAAGGGAGTTTGTTTAACTAAACCAAACCTAGCTTAGCTTAACAATACAAAATAATCTAAGCTAACCTAGCATCCTGTTGGGAAGTGAAAACCACATTAGAATATATTGAGTCAGAGAAACAACCATAGGTATGGCTTAAAGAGTGTGATGGTAAAAAAAGTGGGAATTTTTACTCACAGATACTCACAGATGACGTTCTGGAAGAGGCCTATGCCTAACTCCGCTCTATAGCCTGGTTGTCGTTCTGACTCTGGCTGTGCCTGGTTGTTATAAGTGCTTTATAATTGTATTTCTGTTCCTGGCCCTTCAACACTTTATCTAGACTGGATTCAAATTTCTTCATTGTTTCAGCCTTCACCACCCACCCCGGTAAATCATTCCAGGTGTTGACAATCCTATTTGAGAAAGCATATTTCCTGGTGTTGAGTCTTGGTCTAGTCTTAAAGATCTTCTTTGAATTCCCTCGGGTTACATCATCCTCCCTCATCCGGAATATCCCCTTTGTGCAGTCTCTGACATACTTCTGGGTGATGATTTTGTATGCCTCAGTCATATCACCCCTGGATCTCCTGTAGGCCAGGGTAGATAGTTCCAGTTTCTTCAGCCTCTCTTCATGGGGGAGGTCCTTGAGTTGTGGTACCATTTTGATAGCTTGGCGCTGGACATACTCTAATGCCTTGATATCCTTAAACAGGTGAGGACAGCAGATCTGGTTTGCATACTCCAGATGTGGCCTCACGAGAGCAGTGTATAGTGCCTTGAAGATGGTAGGGTCCAGATGTACGAATGTTCTAATTATTCCCACAATTTTGTTTGCCTTGTTGATCTTCTCGGCTAAGTGTTCAGAGAATGTCAGCTTGTTGTCTATTACCACACCAATATCCTTTTCTGCATTAGTTTTGGTAATTTTGTTGAGCATGGTGTACTCATGTTCCTCTGCGTTTGACTTGCCCACTCTCATATGTCTGCTCTTCTCAGGGTGGAAGTTGAGCATCCATTTTTCAGACCAACTCCGCAGTTCATCCAGGTCTTCCTGAAGTTTGTCACAGTCCTCCTTGTCAGCAATCCTTGTGAATAGCTTAGTATCATCTGCGTACAGATATACCTTGCTACCATGCTTGACTACCTCTGGAAGATCGTTGATAAACTGGACAAACAACAGGGGCCCAATCACTGAGCCCTGAGGTACTCCACTCGTAACCTCCCTCCATTCAGACGCCTCCCCATTGATCATCACACGCTGTCGCCTTCTGGTCAGAAAACCTTAAACCTTTAAACCGCGGGGTTGTCAGAGGCGCGCCGTGCCCATCCCGCAGAGATATTCGTGCTCCGACTTACTTTTTAAAAATATTTGCCAAAAATCAGTTATTAGTCCTAGAATATTATAATTACATATGCATATGGCACATACCTTCAGCTTTCTCATGGGATGTTTTTTAGCACTCATCAACTACCGTAGGACTTGTGGAGACTTCTGAAGTTGGGTAAATAAGTCTCCACTTTACACTTCCCGACTTCCTGTAATATGAAAACCACTGCCAGATATTAACACTAGAAACACTATTCATTGATTTCCAAGTAGTTTGGAATCCATACTCCAAAAAAAGAACACTGTGAAAGCAATGTAAAATACAAGTGATTATGAGCCTCCCACTCGCACTAATTCGCCACTGGTATTCTGTCATTTCTTACTCATATACACACTCACACTTTATTATTTCTAGTACTTTATTACACTTATATATATCTACAGTCCTTTACCGCTTCCCACACGATGTTTAGTAGAGGTAGAGGTCACATGGCCTTTTATAATGGGCGCAGAAGCGGCAGAAATGGAGGGGTGCGACTGCGACGTGATTTCACCGTGAAGGACGAGAGCGAAGTGAATGTACAATACGTATCTCGGTAGCCAAGAGTTGAAAATGTCAGCTGCTAATGTATTTGCTACAAAATAAGTCATAGGAATTCTAGACAGTACATAATAAATTAGGTAGGTCCAGGTGAATATAAATATCACCCAGGCTTCTCCCTTCCTTTCTTATATACATTTATCTTACGTGAGTAGCTCATACGGCATATTTTGTGGGAAAATAAAAGCAGGGGAAATTAGCGAACGAGTGCAGGTTGGATGTTGCCAAGTGATAATTAGCCAATTCCAGATGTATGGCACTATCAGTTACCTTATTTTTATACTGTATATATATATAGTATATATTATTTTGTATAAGAATAGGGCATAGGGCTCATTTCAGTGGATGAAAACAGTGGAAAATCCGGGGAAGATTTACTTAGCACAGAGCAGCTGAGCAGACGACACGAGAGGGTAATGGAGGGGAGGTAGGGAGGGGAGTCTGGAATGGGGGAAAATGGCTAAATTGTCAACAGTGGATGGGAGTATTGATGACATTAGCAGCTCTGACTATTGTTGGACATTGGCAGTGCTGATAGATGATACAAGTCACCACCTGAAAGCCCGGGCAAATTAAAAAAAACACAGAGTCACACAAGTGACACCCCGCAGTATGATCCATTGCACCTAACCGTCACGAAAGTGATGACCCGCGGTTTAGGGGTTAATCCACCGTAGCATACGTCCTTCAATTCCATAGCTTTCAATTTTTGCCAGGAGTCTCTTATGTGGTACTCGGTCAAACGCCTTCATGAAATCGCAGTAGATGACGTCAATGGCTTGTCCGTCATCAATGGCCTCTGTCCACTTGTCCAGGACCTGAATCAGTTGGAGCACTGTTGATCTACCTGAGATAAAACCGAACTGCTTGTTACTAAATAAGTTGTACCTCTTCATATGAGTTATGATTGCCTCTCTAAGAACTGACTCCATTATTTTCCTGAAGATACTTGTTAGGCTCACAGGTCTGTAGTTTCCTGGATCGCTCTTATTCTCTCTCTTGAAAATTGGTGTGACGTGAGCTATGAAGCATTCCTCTGGAACTATTCCTTCCTCTAACGAACTGCCAAATATTATCTTCAGCAGAACAAGCAACTCCTCAGTCATCTTGATAATTCTCGGGTGTACCCCATCCGGGCCTGGAGATTTGTTCCTCTTCAGTTTCTGGAGGACCTTCCCAATCATGTCATAAGTAATCTCCACATGCTTCAGGCTTGGTACCTCCCTTGGATGGGGCCTCAGCGGTTCTCCTGTCTCGTACCCCATCCGGGCCTGGTGATTTGTTCCTCTTGAGTTTCTGGAGGACCTTCCTAATCATGTCATAAGTAATCTCCACATGCTTCAGGCTTGGTACCTCCCTTGGATCGGGCCTCAGCGGTTCTCCTGTCTCAGTAACCAAAACAGCAGAGAATTTGTCGGAAAGAACCTTTGCTTTCTCCTTATCACTTGATGTTTTCAACTGTCTGATGTCGTCCATGTAGAGGTCTGCTATTCTTGATTTTGTTCTAGTTTTTGATGACACATACTTCCAAAAGATCTTCGGGTTTTCTTTCACGTGTTTGGCAATCTCCTTTTCCTTGAGCTTAGGGGCGATTCGGGTCTCCCACCTTATTTGGTTATTCAACCTCTTATACTGAGTTTCAGTTTCTGTATACTCCCTGTCATGACCTGTCCTAACATTTCTCCTCATTTCCATCAGTCTCTTCCATAACCTTTGTTTTCTCTTGATTTTTGTCCAGAGTTTTCTTGACATTGGTAGGTTCTCGCTGATCCTCTTTCTCGTATTTTGTCCGCCTGTGATCTTTCTTATTAGCACGCATTCCTAAATGACTTCTCTCATCTTCCTGATAAATTTTATCCATTTTTGCTCCGTAGATAGGTTTGTTGACAAATACTGATTCCAGTCAATAGCAAGGTTTCTCCTCATGAGGTGGTAATCAGCCTTTCATACAAGTAGTACATACCTTTACCTTGCTTCCATGTTCTGTAGAACGCACTTGACTTGTACACAGGCATGATCGCTTCTCCCCAGTGGACTATTTAATTTTATTTCCTCGATAATTGAATCGTCGTTACTGAACAGTAAGTCCAAAGTATTGCCGCTGTTGTCTCTTCTCATCCGTGTGATTTCTTTGATGTGTTGAGTGAAGAAATAGTCTCTTATCTTTTCAATAAACTTGGTCAAAAATCCCTCTGCTCCCTCCTCTGTGGCGTAGTTGTCCCAGTTTATGAGTGGTAGATTGAAATCGCCCAGCACTATTTTGTATGTGAATTTCGATTCACTTATCTCCTGCAAAAGTTGTAGCAAACTGGCATTATCTGCACTGCTGTTGGGACTCCTGTATATGGATTAACTATCACACTGCTGCGAGTGCCACTTCTTACTTCAACACTACAGTGTTCGCAATAGTTTGTGCCCAGTACTGCATTTAACATCAACCCTGACATACAATAGTAATCCTCTCCCTTCATTGGCATACAGGTTGTGCTCCATAATATCGTGTCCTTCTAGTTTGTATTCTTCCAAAGACTTTTCATATCTATAATTTTTTGGTTTCACATCCTGTAAGGCAATGATTTGTGGACTGGGCTCCATCAATTTCAGTCTTTCACTTAGTTCTAACTGTTCATCTGTACTAAACGTATCAACATTGCTGAACAAGATAAATAAGTTATTGCAGCTCTTGGTATTTTCATCACTATTTACATGGCTGGCATTCCTAAGATTATTCCAATCCCACACTGGTCTCTCCTCGCTCGCCAGATCCTCTGGTCTCATCTCTCAGCTCTCCTATTCCTGTGTTAGCTGTCTCTCCATTTTTTCCCCGTTGGCTGTTGACCCCTTCCTTGTTTGCCTACTGTTACCTTGATTACTCTCCTTTTCCATGGGAGGCCCGTCACTTTGTGTTGTCCTTTCCCAGTCTCTTCCAGGTTTTTTGCTTCCTTCCATAGTGCTGCTTCTGGGTCTCTTTCCTTTTTTGTGAGATCGTTTGCCACCCTTACACCACTGTATGCTTCTGTACCTCTAAGATTCCTAATGTTTTTAAAAATTTCAGGTTTGATTTTTGTGTCTGTGAATTTCAGAAGCAGTGGCCAATGTTTGTTTGGACTTTTCTTGCCTAGTCTAAACGTCTTGTATGACTTATTTTCAGCGGAGACTCCACATGCCTGCATCAGGTCTCCAGCAAACTTCTTGTCCTGATCTGTTCTCTCACTGGTTACGTCTGAGTCTGATTCGGTCACCCCATAAATAACCAGGTTGTTTTCCCTGCTTTTCCTCTCACAGATTTCTGAAATCACAGAGTCTGGACTCGTTTCCCTTTGTGTTGCTCCTGCTTCATTTTTGTCAAGCTTGGGCCATTGCCCACTTTGTGTCCCCAACCTATCCTCTAGACTTACCATTTTGGCATCTAGAGTTCCTAGTCTGTGTGCCAGCTCTTGAGAGTCTGTAAGGTTCCTTTCAGCAACTTCATTTACCCTCACAGATTTTGCCTCCAGGTGTCCTAGCCTTTGGTTGATTTCTACTTGTTTATATTGGTTCCCATCTACACATTTTTTTAATTTCCTCCACTGTCACTGTTAGTGCCTGGTGTTTGTTTATCATGTCCTTCTGCTGTTCGTCAGTTTTTTTTTACTTTGCTCTGTAGCTTTCCACATACCCAGTCACAAAAGCTACAGTGCCAACTCAGCTGTTTTCCTGTATCCTTCTCCACCATAAAATTGTACACTAACTTTGGGATGCCTTCACATTCAATGTGGAACAAAGCTTCACGTACCTCACATTCCACAGCATTATCGGAGTCTTTCACTTCCTTATTACATTTTCCACAGACTGCCTCTGTGTCCGTGTATCCCAGGTTGTTTACCTTTTCCCGGTGGTCTGCCATATTTGTCACTTTCCGAAGCCTCTCTTACTGCCTCGTGAACACGTCCTTATTGTAGCCCCCACACGAGCCTTTCACCAGTTCTGACACTGACTCCCGTAACACAGGATATTTATACTCCTTATAACTGCCAAATGAGTACAAGATCACTTTTATTATCGTTGTTCTTGGGCCATAATATGACGAACACGAGCCAGACGTTTCCCAGAGTAAATTATCATATTCAAACATGACAAGCTAATCATAGCACTTCTCACCCATGCCTAGTGGTAGTCAGGCCTCACTAGTCCACCCTGTTGTCTGTCCTCTCATTTGGATCCCCTTCCTCCAACTCAGCCCCCCCCTCCCCCTTGTATATTTCTCCATTTCATCTTTGGTCTCCCCCTCCACCTCACTTTTTGTCAATCACTTATCTCCACCCTCTCCACAAGGCCAGAGTATCTAAAAGCAAGCCTATTTTCCTAAACAATCATATCCACATCGACACCAGAACATTCTTTTACTTCATCATTTATAACACCAAATTACTGCAAAGCACTGAAGAGCACACTGTTATGTACACAGCCTCACTTCACACACGAATTGTCCAGCAGGAAAAGGTAATTAACCACCCTGAAAACAGAATAATACTGAAAACAGACTGGAGGAGCATGAATTGAAATGGTACGTTTCTTCTACTGCTTCAAGCAAAGTGTACATTTACCAGGATCTGTATATATAACCATCATGTGGAAACCATTATCCATTCACTTGCTGTAGTGCTCCCTACTTCTTCCTTCACCTTTATCACTCTTTTTCTGTCTGCCGTCTTTCTTCCTATTTCTCCCATCTTTCCTCACTTTTTATTATTGGTCCTCTTTCCTTTTCAAATGGCTTTAAATTGAATGACAAGTCATATGGTTTCCTGTAAGCCAGGGAATCATTTACATTCCTGGGTGGTAACAATATACAGTGCTGGTAAGCAACCCATGTGTGTTCCCTACGTGTTAGCAAGTGAGTTGGCGAAGGGTTAGTATCCCTCTCCGTAAAACATCTAACACAAGACAAACGACCACCCTTAACAGGATTAAGATGACTGGCTATCGATAGGTAGATAGCAAACATACCTTACTGATCACTTCCTGTTTCCCTACGCTGTTTTCTGTGTTATTGTAGGCGAAACTACAGGAGAGCTCCCATGCATAAAATTTACAGCTGTATATTTTTCTCAATAAACTATCACATAATTATCATTGTGCTAGCTTTGAAAAGTTGTGGAAGTGCATAATTTTGAAGATAACAACTGTAGAACCAACATTTATACACACAAACTGTGGCAAGCGGCCATCTGCCATGTTGAACTTTTAGATTGATTCGGCTTCAAAGACACTCCATCACAAATCACCTAGCCAAATTCACCCAAACCTAACTTTATTCAACTTATTTATCTATTTATTGCCAGACGCCTTAATACTGTCAGGGGTGGCCACAAATAAATCTCCACCATGTTGCCCTGTCCCTCACCATTGCACTGCCCTGCTCCTAGCTCACACCCCCCTCTCATAGACCTCTCCACTCCATCCCTTCATCTCATCCTTGACCTCTCCCTCCCATTCCCCCCTTCCACCTCACACACACACACTCTCCTCGTTGGTCTCTCGCTCTCCATTCACTCCAAATGGCCAGACCACATCAGTTTGTTTCTCTTAACACTTCCCATCACATCCACACTTACAATGTTCCTTCACTTCCTTATTTGTCAGTTTTTCTTGCCATGTGACTCCACATGTTCCTCTCAAATAACTTGTTTCCACTGCTTTCACTCTTGTCTTCTGTCCCTCCAACAAGGTCCAAGCTTCACTTCTGTACGTTAGAGTTGGTATTACAATACTGTCATGCAGTAACTTTTTCACTTCCATTCCCACTTCCCTGTTTCTTATCACTGCTTTCAAAGAACCAGCAACCTTTCTTCTATGCTGCACCCTTTCAAACACTTCATCCTCTAAACTTCCATCCTTACTCATCACAGTACCCAAGTACAATCAAGTCGCCTATGGCTCATGCTTCTATGCCACGGTTTTCTATGACACGGCAAGGTGCCGGGCCCCCCAGAAATGAACCATGCACATAACTATACCTATGGCGCAGGTGCGGCAAGTTTGAAATGCGCGGGCAAATTCCCCTTGTGGCCAGAGAGCGAACCTCAGCCCTCACCTGCTGTTCAAACCCCTCTCAGTGGGTAACCAGACTTCTTGTTATCTGATCACCCTCCCATTTTTTTGTGCCTATTGTTATGTGTAATACTGCATATGCATTGACTGATTGCTTGATTGTGTGCATGTGTAAAGTAGGGTGAAAAAGGGGACTTTGGGCAAATGTCCAGAACCAAATTCCATTTTTCCCATATGGCACGGTTTTCTGTGGCACAGGTGCAGTCCAGAACCATTTAGCCACGCCTTAAGCAACTTTGACTGTACATAGACGCACTCACATTTTCCATTTCCTCCTCATCCAACCTCACTGTACATTCAGTGATCTCATTTCTTTTGAAGACCATAACTTTACTCTTCCCCACATTCACCTTTAGATTCCATTTCTTACACACACTCCCAAACTCTATTCACCAAGCTTTGCAGCTCCCCTTCATCTTTACTTAACAACACAGTATCATCTGCAAACAAAAGTACAGTACAGGGAGTTTCCACACAATGCCCTCTCTCATTAGGGTCACTGCCTTACCTTGTATCTCTTTTATAACACCATCCATATACAGATTGAACAGCCATGGAGACATGACACTGCCCTGTTTCAATCTAACCTTCAAACAGAAAAATGCACTCACACACTGCGGCCTTAGCATCCATACTCTCCACGGCATTCAGCAACTTCCCATTTACCCCATATAATCTTAATACTTTGCATGCACAAACCTTATCTATACACCCTGTCATATGCTTTCTCCAAATCCATGAAGGCTCCATACAACTTCTTTCCCTTCCCTAGAAACTTTTCCACTAAAGACCTAAGTACAGTAATCTTCCCACTATCTGTTGTAATAGAGCCAAAGGCATGACCGGAAAGTGGTCTTGTCCGGATAGTGGCCCTGAAGCTCCAGCACCAGTCATTCCTGACCCTAATCTAATCTAACCTAAATCGGAAAACCGCCTACCTACCTCCCTACCGGACATGCATAGCACTTATTTAAGACCCCATTCACATAAATAATGGACACAAAGCATGAATTAATTTATTTTTAACCAAAAAATGATGATTTTGAGGAGAGTGAGGCAGAGGCGTTCACAAGTTGACAGTATAGTGTAAGTAAGTATCGGACATGGCAATCACCAAGAAAATCACCCCTTCTCTCACATCTTATGCACTAAAATATGGGATACAAAGCATGAAATAAATAAATTGTTACCAGAAAATTATAATTTAGAGGTGAGTAGGGCAAAAATGTTCACCAGTTGACTAGATAGTGAACGTATGTAAGAGACATGGTAGTCACTGCGAAAATCACCTCTTTCACAGCCTGTGCACTCAAATATGGGACACAAATCATGAAGTAAATAAAATGTAACCAGAAAAATTATGATTTAGAGGTGAGTAGGGCAAAAATGTTCACCATTTGACTAGATAGTGAACGTATGTAAGAGACATGGTAATCACTGAGAAAGTCACCTCTTTCACAGCCTGTGGACTCAAATATGGGACACAAAGCATCGTTTCGTTTTTGTTTCGTTTTTGAAGGATCCAACATGCTTGCATGCGTCGGCCTTGGTCACCTAATGGCGGCTCTACACGCTGCTCGATCCCTGGCAGCCTCCCTGTTCAGTCCCTTAACCCTTAAGTCACACTTAATGACCTCGTCCCATGTCTTTCTCGGTCTACCCCTCCCCCAACATTAACACTTCTCACCCTCTGTACCCAGACAACGTCGTTCATGCTTAACTAACTTACTGGACTTCTTCCATGATGTTTACAAATCATATGATGACTCAAGAGCAGTAGATATAATTTACCTTGACTTTCAGAAAGCATTTGACACTGTCCCCCACAAGCGTCTCATGAGCAAAATAGGAGCACACGGTATAAAAGGAAATACGTAGAAATGGTTACAAGACTGGTTTTCAGACCAAAAAAAAGCGAGTTGTGATAAACAGAAAGGAACCTAAATGGCGTAACGTGATTAGCGGTGTTCCCCAAGGCTCAGTACTTGGACCGATACTTTTTATTATGTATATAAACGATGTTGATGAGAGTCTAAATTGTAAAATATCCAAATTTGCAGATGATACTAAAATAACCAGTCAAGTCACTTCAAAATTTCAGTGGCAACAGTTACAAAATGACCTTAATACTTTAACAAGCTGGGCAGAAAAATGGCAAATGAAATTCAACACGGAAAAATGCAAAGTACTTCATATTGGAAGTAACAACATCCATGCGAATTACAAAATGAATAATGTCCTGTTATCAAGTACAGACAATGAAAAGGATCTTGGTGTAATAATATCAAATGACCTAAAACCGAGTAAGCAGTGTACCGAGGCGGTTAAAATTGCAAACAAGCTGGTGGGTTTTATTGGAAGAACTTTTGAGTTTAAATCGGAAAAAGTCATTCTTGCCTTGTACAACTCGCTAATGCGCCCCCATCTTGAATACTGTGTGCAATTCTGGTCTCCTTACTACAGAAAGGATATCGAAAAATTAGAGAAAATACAGTGAAGAATCACAAAAATGATACCACGACTTAGAAACAAACCATATGAGGAACGCCTCGAGGAACTTAAATTATTTAGCCTAACGAAGCGCAGGATAAGAGGTGATCTTATTGAAGTTTTCAAAATCATGAAGGGATATGACAACTTAGACATGAATAAATATTTTGAAATAGACCGGTCAAGGCAAACTAGAAGTAACGGCTGCAAAATTGTGGGAAAGCATTTCCAATCCCATGAAGCAAAATACTTCTTCTTCAACAGAGTCGTAAATATCTGGAACAGATTACCCTCAGATACCGTGAACAGTATCTCAGTTAAGACATTCAAAACCAAAATAGACAAGTATTTGCACGAGAATCCTCAGCTGACTCTTTTTCTGTCCGAATAACTAACTTTTGTAGTTTTGGTGATAGTGTTTTAAGTTTCTTCCCGCAGAGTCGAACTGAGACCATGGGATTACTATATTTATGTGTATCCATAACTTCTGAATTCCTGCAGAGTCCAACCGAGACCAAGGGATTAAATTAACTCAACGTACCCGTTTATAATGTCATACCGTAGCTATTAGTTTATTTGATTATTTTCTCTTTCAGGTTACTCAAACAGGTAGCTTACAGAAAGTAGTATAGAATGTGACCTTTCCTTTCCTGTATTTCCTATGAAATTTCCATGTCAGTTTTTCCATGCTGCATGGTGGTTTTTCTCACTCTTTTCCTGGAGGGTTTGGAGGTGGGGGGAGCCTTCTTGCTTTACTATCCTTATCCTTCAGCATGTAGAGATAGATCTTGTAGTCATAGCCTTCTCTGTAACAAGCAGCCTCGATAGGACCAGAAAGTCTTTTGCTGTTTGGTTTCCTATGTAATTCCTATGTAATCCTATGTAAAAATTACCATCCCCCATCCTCTCCACATGTCCAAACCACCTCAGCCTACCTCTCCTCATCACAACACCAATACACTCCAGTCCCATCCTACCTCTCAACTCTTCCATCGTAAACCCAGCCCCCCCAGGCCTTGCACGCAGGGACGCACTGCACATCCACCTAATCATTGTCATTTCTGTACATTTAAACCTGCGAATATCCTCTTCCTTTACTGCCCAGGTCTCACTACCAAACAGCATCACACTCCTAACACATGCTGCATACAAAGACCCCTTAGCACGTAAGGAGAGTCCTCTCAATGTCAGGAGAGGCAACAGCTCCCTGAACTTCTTCCAACCACTTCTCACTCTAGCAACCGAGCTAACTCCAGCCCCACCCCCGGCACATAACATGTCTCCGAAATAACGAAACTCCTCCACACACTCAAGAGACTCACCTGCAAGTTCAACCCTCTCACGCCTAACAATCTCCACCTGCTCTCCCCGACACGCCGCACACATGAAATCAGCATCATCTCGCAGTTACCTCTAATACCACTACATCTCTTGTATACCCATTTATCACAAACACTACACAAGATGGAATTACTTCCCACACCCTGGTGGCAAACTGCACATGGCCACTCTCCCTCTCTTCTGATTGTACCGCCACCAACCCTAGATATCATCACTTTTGTTTTATCTGCATTTACCCTTAAGCCCTTGTACCTCATACCATCTCTCCACTTCTTAAATCTTTCCTCCGCCTCCTTTTCATTCTCTGCAATCAACACCAAATCATCAGCATACAACATCTCCCATGGGAGTCCATCTCTGAAGTCACATGAGAGGGCTTCAAGCACCATGATAAACAACAAGGGACTCAAAACTGACCCCTGATGCACACCAACATTCACGGGAAACTCATCACTCAAAGCTCCATTCACTCTTACCTGGGTGCGAGCACCCATGTACATGGCCATAACCACCCTAACCAGCCACTCTTCCAACCCTAGCTTTCTCATTGCCCACTTCACCACCTCTCTAGGGACTCTGTCAAAGGCCTTTTCCAAATCAACAAAAACAAAATACAATTCCCTTTTCTT
>JAGKTI010025674.1:0-13882 GCA_018397915.1 Birgus latro
ACGTATTCAAGTGTGGATTTCATTTCCCAACTTCCAAACTGGAGACTAAATTAGGTCAGAAATAACTGTATGCTCTGCCAGTCTGAAATGGGAAGTGCAATATCTAATGAAGAATGTGAAATTGAATTCTAACTTAAGAGAACAGTGAGATGGTAGAGTAATTTTTTTCTGATTAGCAAACATTTCTGTTCCATTTTGTCCCCTAAAACTGTGAAGCCCATAAATTTCCATCTAAGCATACAGCCTAAAGACTTTACCAGTTCAATTCATATTCCTCTAGTTTGTTTTCTGTACTTTTCTACTTTGAAGTTGGTAAATTACCTTCTCTTGCTGAAAGATTTTCTCCTTTATTCTTATCACGTTCTTTAGGCAGTACCTATGACTGTTTCTGGCATAATGGAATAAACTTATTCAGTGTAATAAAAAGTGGATTTCATTTCCCAATTCTCCAGCTGGAGCCCAGGTAGGATAGGTTAAATTATTAGGTAGTTAAGCAAGGTTAGGCTAGGTTAGGTTATCAGTCGCCTAACCACACTTCACCCTACCACCCATGTGATCGAGTTGTGAGAAGAGGTGGAGGGGGGCAGACTCACACTCGTTTACCCGTGCCTCTATCGCTAGCAACCGGATGCTTCCTGTTTAAACCGGAGCTATCATACGAATGCTTCTATGTACAGTAATCTCTCCACTATCCGATGTAATAGAGCCAAAGGCATGTCCGGATAGTGGTCTTGTCCGGATATTGGCCCTGAAGCTCCAGCACTGGTCATTCATGACCCTAACCTAAATCAGAAAACCACCTACTTACCTCCCTAAGTCCCCTTTCACATAAATAATGCACACAAAGCATGAATTAACTGAATTTTAACCAAAAAATTATGATTTAGAGGTGAGTAAGGCATAGGTTCTCATAACTTGCAAGCAAGTGTAAGTATCAGACATGGAAATCACTATGAAAATCACCCTTTCTCACACCATATGCATTAAATAATGGACACAGAGCATGAATTCATTCAATTTTAACCCAAAAATGATGATTTTGAGGTAAGTAAGGCATAGATGTTCATGAGTCGGCAGCTTAGTGTAAATAAGTATCGGACGTGGCAGTCACTATGAAAATCATCATTTCTCACATCTAATGCACTAAAATATGGGATACAAAGCATCAAATAAATAAATTGTTACCAGAAAAAGAGTTAGGTGTGGCAAAGGTGTTCACTGTTCACCAACAGCACCACTCATTCTTGACACTAACCTAACCTAACCTAAATCAGAAAACCACCTACCTACCTCCCTCCCGGACATGCATAGCACTTAACTAAGACCCCATTCACATAAATAATTGGCACAAAGCATGAATTAATCAAATTTTTACCCAAAAATGATGAATTTGAGGTGAGTAAGGCAGGGGTGTTCACAAGTTGGCAGGTTAGTGTAAGTAAGTGTCGGACATGGCTATCACTATGAAAATCATCATTTCTCATATCTTATGCACTAAAATATGGAATACAAAGCATCAAATAAATAAACTGTTGCAAGAAAAAGAGTTAGGTATGGCAAAGGTGTTCACAGTTCACCAACAGCACCGGTCATTCTTGACCCTAACCTAACCTAACCTAAATCAGAAAACCACCTACCTACCTCCCTCCTGGACATGCATAGCACTTAATTAAGACCCCGTTCACATAAATAATTGGCACAAAGCATGAATTAATCGAATTTTAACCCAAAAATGATTTTGAGGTAAGTAAGGCAGACATGATTATTACTGAGAAAATCACCTTTTCATAGCCTATGCACTCAAATATGGGACACAAAGCATGAAGTAAATAAAATGTAACCAGAAAAATTATGATTTAGAGGTGTGTGGGGCAAAAATGTTCACCAGTTGACTAGATAGTGAATGTATGTAAGAGACATGGTAATCACTGAGAAAATCACCTCTTCCACAGCCTGTGCACTCAAATATGGGACACAAAGCATGAAGTAAATAAAATGTAACCAGAGAATGAGGATTTAGAAGTGATTATGGAAAACATTTAGCAGTTGACAACGTTTACTTACAGTCCATGACTGTTGTTTACCCCCATCTCTAAGGTTTTTACAGTGGTCATAATTGCTCTTGAAGCATGTCCAGTAATCCAGTGTTTAACTACACTTAATCCTTAGCAATGTGACTTTTGATTATTTAAATAAGAACGAAAATACCGCAAGCGATCGGACAGCCATCCACTGTTCACGGGAGTTGAGACAGAACTAGTAGGNACGATGTCCGAATAGTGATGTATCCGGATAGTGGACGTCCGGATAGTAGAGAGATTACTGATATTACTCTACCACTGAACCATTCAGTCACGGACCGGATATACCGAAGGCTGGATAATCCAAGCCTGGATAATCGAGCTTTCACTGTAGTATTTGTTTTACAGGGAGGGGCACTAACCCTCCACCAACCCACTTGTTGACACGTAGGGAGCACGTATGGTTTGGTTATATGGTTACCGCCCAGCGTTGTAAATGGTTTCTTGGCTTACATGAAACCATTTGGCTTGTCACTCAATGTAAAGCCACCTGTAAAGGAAAGAAAAGCAATAAGAAGTGACAGGAAAGATGGGAAAAATAGGAAGAGAGGAGTGCAGGCACAGAAAAAGAATGATAAAGTCTAAGGAAGAAGTAGGCAGCACTACATCATGTGAGTGGATGATGGTCGCCACCACCTACCACTAATATAAAGGGTAATAATAGAGTACCAGGAGAGAAATGATAATGGTAAGCGACTGAAGGACATGTGTCAGGAATGGGAGTTGTGCATTTGTACTGTAATTCTTATTTTAAACACCAAGATGCACATAAATATGCGTAATATAAAGGGAATGGAGATCATGTTGAAAGGAGCCTGATTGATTACGTGCTCATAGAGAAATCGATCCTGGGTAGTGTTGCTAACATGAGGGCAGTGAGAGAAGATGTGGAGGTCTGTCAGATTATATGCTTGTGGTATGCAAGATCAAGCTGAGAGGAATAAGGTGGACCAAGAGAGAGAGAGAGGAGCTGTCAGAGAGAGAGAGACTGAGAGTCGAGAAGCTGAGAATCAAAGAAATGGCAGATGAATACAGGCCAAAGTTGGGGAGGAGTTAGAATCAGTGAACTGGAATTAAATGGATCTGGACAGCTTGTGGAATCTATATAGAGACTGCTTGGTTAGAAATGCTAACCCGGTGTGTAGTGTGGCAAGAGTAACAACAAAGAAGAGAAGTATGGCATGGTGGGATGAAGAGGTTAAGAGAGCAGTGGAGGAAAAGAGAAAGAAGTGGCTAGAGTGGATACAGCACAGGGGTTCAGCTGAAATAAGAAATGACTACGGTATACTGAGATCAAGAAGCAAGTAAAGAGACTTGTGAAGAGGAAAATGAACAAGGTAAATGATGATCTAAGAAAAACAAATGCAAATTACACTCATATCTTCCAAGATACACGATTCTAAGCTGCATATTTCTAAGAAATGCAGTAAAAAATGGCAGACAATACCGTATTTCATGCATCAAATATCGCAATTCACACACTAACATCACTGAAGAAAAATACGCATTGTGTCTTTCAGTGTATGCGACAACATCATTGGCCACGCGATAACTTTTTTCTCACTGGAGTAGCGCTAGAGCTAGTTTCTTACTGACTCATTTCCTATCTGTGGAGTGATAAAGCTCGTTTCTTATTAGCTCATTTCTTATTGGTGGAGCACTAGAACTCGTTTGTTAGCTCATTTCTCATTGGTGGAGCATTACAACTCATTTGTTAGCTTGCTTCTCATTGGTGGAGCATTACAACTCATTTGTTAGCTCATTTCTCATTGGTGGAGCATTACAACTCTTATGTTTGCTCGTTTCTCATCGGTGGAGGGAGCACAAAAACTCGTTTCTTAGCTCATTTCTCATTGGTGGAGGGACAACTCGTTTCTTAGGTCATTTCTCATTGGTGGAGGGACCATAACAACTCGTTTCTTAGCTCATTTCTCATTGGTGGAGCACTAGAGCTCATTTCTCACAGGTGGAGCTTAGTCCCATTTCACTGCAGTACCCCTCAGTCTTGCACCACATTGGCTGTGCTTCTTTTTTCATGGGGCTATGGCTTCCCCAAGCCCCTCAACAAGCTCCGCAGCAGGCATCTTGAGACCCAAGGGAAGAGTGAAAGCCATGAAGAGTACATTTACATTTGCCCAAAAGCTAGAAATCGTTAAGGAAGTGGATGGAGGTGCTTAAAACACGCAGTAGGATGGAAATATGGCGTGAATGTGTACACCATTTATAGGCAGCATGAAGTTATTTTGCAGCACAGGAAGTTAGGGAAGTTGGAAGGGTCAGCTGTTCAAAAAAGGTGCAAAAATACAGCTCTGGTGAAGACTGAACAACTGGTATTGTGCTACACAGAAAGACAAGCTAAGAGAAATTTACCAGTAAATTCCAGTGACATAATCAACATGGCACTAGAACTCTACATAGCAGTCTTCAGGAAGATGGGGATCAAGAAAGCAGTGAAGTTCACTGCACCACAAGGGTGGTTTCATTCATTTAAGATTCACAACAAGATCAAGCTTATTGGTGTCCATGGAGAATCTGCAAGTGCTAATCATGCATCTGCAGCAGACTATCCAGGGGAATTAAAACAGATCATTCAAGTTGGAAACTAACATCCAGAACAGACCTTTAATATGGAAGAAACTTTGCTATATTGGAAGAAGTTACCATCAAGAACTTTTATAACTTCAAGATGCAAATAAGTGCGTGGAAGGAAGATGATGAAAGATCGTCTGATGGATCTTTTTGCAGTGAATGCAGATGCTTCGTGCAAACTTAAACCAACAATTGTGTATACTGCTAAACAACCAAGAGCTGACAAGAACTGTAACATGGATTCCTTAAATGTTTTTAGTTAACAAGTGCTAAGGGATGGATGTCTTCTTATCAATCACTCAAGTGGTTCAAGGAGTTGTTTGAAAAGGAAGTAAAATTATTCTGTGAATTCTATCTATCTATTTACTGCCACACACCATAATCCCGTAAGGGGTGGCCATTTGACTTTGAGTTATTTGTTTTACGGGGAGGGGCACTAACCCTCCACCAACCCAATTGCTGACACGTAGGGAGCATGTATGGTTTGGTTATATGGTTATCAGCCAGCGTTGTAGATGGTTTCTTGGCTTACAGGAAACCATTTGGCTTGTCACTCAATGTAAAGCCACCTGTAAAGGAAAGAAAAGCAATAAGAAGTGACAGGAAAGATGGGAGAAATAAGAAGAAAGGAGGGCAGGCACAGAAAAAGAATGACAAAGGCTAACGAAGAAGTAGGCAGCACTACATCAAGTGAGTGGAAGATGGTCGCCACCACCTACCAAATTCAACAACATTAAATATAATATTTTATTACTGTTAGATAATGCTTAGTCACTCAACTTTACTACTAGACTTTCACCCTAACAATAAAGTTTTGTTTCTGCCTCCCAAGACAACTTCACTCCTTCAACCAAATGATCAGGAAGTGATAAGTAACGCAAAAGCCACTTTTGAAAATAAGAAATACCGACTTACGTCTGTGGCCACAGACACAAGGGATGAACTTCACAGCCTTTAATGTGATACTAGCGATGATGATGATGATGATGATGATGATGATGATGATGATGATGATGATGATGATGATGATGATGATGATGNTGTGAATGATTTAAAAAAAAACAAATTTAACATAAAGACAGCTGTTGATACGGTAGTCGATTCATGGAGAAAAGTTAGTGGGGCAGCAATCCATCATGCCTGGCAGAAAATTTTGGCTGGCTTAGCAACAGACTGCCGTGGTGGTGTATGCAGCCAGCTGCAGTCTGTTGAGGATGCTGTGGAATCAGCTGCACATCAAGCTTGTCTGGTGCTGGTTCAGGGTTTGCTGACATAAATTACCATGATATTAGAGATATAATCACTACAGAGGCAACCACAGCATACGATATAATGATGGAAGACTAACAAGAGGCAACACGAGAAATACAAGCCAACGATACAGCCAAGGAGAAAACAGAAATGTCTGTTGACAGACTAAGGGAACTGCTAGAAATGGGAGACCACTTTAAATTCTTACTAGACCAAGACCCTAAATCTGATAGAAGTGAGACAAACCTGGCAGCACTAAACAAGCTACTCCACCCTTATAACGAACTGTACCAGGAACACATTAAAACCAGGAGACAAAAACAAATCACCTATTATTTCCGACATCAGCCAGAGACAGACTGTGAAGTGGAGGACAAAGTGGATGATGCTGTCAACTGTCTCAACTAAGGACTCTGAGGGATTTGATGATGAGGCAATCCTGAATGATGCTGTTGGTGGTGGTAGTGGAAGTGAGTGACCATATGATGTTTATAACCCTCCTCAACCACCATATAGCCTCTGAGACCTATCATTTTCAACCATTTATTTTGGGTGAATAAATGAAAACGCTTATTTTGTTTCATTTTCATTTAAAATAAGCATGTAAAACATGCACATAACATTAAATAAATAATATTTATATATGATATACTGTATATCATTTAATGTTACATGCTTGTTTTGCAGGCAAAAATTTACGAGTATGGACAAAACAGGTGCCTAGGACTGGTGAGCCCAGAAACATTTATAATTTTTCTCATACGTTACATTATCTTTAAGATGCGCAATTAGTTTAATGCACACTTTTATGGTACCAATTATGCGCAACTTAGAAGGTAGGACTGTACTCTGAGAATAGTAAGTTATTCTGGAAAGCGATGCCGAAATGTAGAAGGGACAGTGGAAAGAAATGTGAAAGTGTGAAGGATGTAAGTGGTAGATTATTAACCCATGGGGATGAAGTATGCATGGGAATGGAGAGAGCAAAGCGATTGGTTTTGGGGGTGTACAGAGAAGGAATGCAGTGCCAAGAAACGTGACACTCGAAGAAGTGAAGCACCATAAAAATGGGAAAGCAGCTGGGGTTGATGAGGTGTATGCAGAGATGGTTAACAGTAGTGCACAGAGCAGAATGAAGTGCTTGTTGGAATATGTAAGATAGCATAGATGAGTGAAACTGTGCCAGTAGTGTGGAAAAAGGAAGTGATTGTACCCCTGTACAAAAATTTAGGTGAGCAAAATGAGTGCAAGAATTATTGTGGCATAAGTCTACTGAGTGTTGTTGGGAAGGTATGTGGAAGAAATATTAAAGAGAAAGTAAGACAGATATCAGAAGTCATTATAAGTGATGAACAGGGTGCCTTCAGCAGTGGCAGAAGATGTGTGGATCAAATGTTTGCAGTAAGAAAGACAGTGGAGAAGGCATGTGAGAAGGACTATGAGGTGTTAATGGAATTTATGGATCTGGAAAAGGCATATGACAAAGTAAACACAGAAGGACTCTGGAAGGTTCTGCACATGTACGGTGTAGATGGCATGCTGCTAAGTGCAATCAGGAGTTTTTATGATGGTAGTGAAGCATGTGTAACAATAGATGGGCATCTAAGTGATTGGTTCACGATCAATGTAGGTGTGCGACAAGGTTGTATGATGTCCCCGTGGTTGTTCAATATATATTTGGATGGGATGATGAGAGAAGTAAAAACACAAGTAATGGAGAGAGGGAGGCGGCATTGGTAATGACTGGTGATGGACTGAATATCTCACAACTTTTGTATGCTGATGATGCAGTGCTACATTCAAATACCAGACAGGAGCTTGGCAGACTAGTGCAGAGTTTTGTAGAAGTCTGTGACGAATTTGCCTTAAGAGTAAATGTAGAAAAGAGTAAAGTGACGGTGATCGAGACAGAAGGTGACTCCCAGTGTGATGTTATAGTGAATGGAGAGAGAGACTGGAATTAGTAAGAAAGCTCAAATACCTGGGTACAGAGATGGAAAAGGGAGGAAAATGTGCAAAAGAAGTGGAAAGTAGAGTGACATAAGGAAGGTAAAGCTGGTGCTATGAAGGCCTTGATAAAAAACAGAGGCTCGAGTGTTGCGGCTGAGCGAGGCTTACATGAAGGAGTGTTAGTGCCAACTTTAACAAATGGATGTGAGACTATGGTGTGGCATGAAAATGAAAAGTCAAGGGTAAAAGCAGTGAAGATGGGACTGCTGAGGAATGTATGTGGAGTACAGAGAATGAACAGGATATGGCTTTATGTGATTTGTGAAAAATGTGGAGTGAGGAAGTCTGCGGACACAAGAATCGAACACAGTGTGCTGAGATGGTTTCGTCATGTGGAGAGAATAGATGACAAAGTGGTGAAAAAGGTATATCTGAGCGAATTCGAAGGAGGGAGAAGGCGAGGTAGGCCAAGAAGGTGGAGGGAAATAGTGGATGAGTGTGTGAGCAAAAGAGGTATGGAAGTTGATGAGGCTAAGGGACTGACAGGAGACCGAGTTGGCTGGACGAATTTTGTGCGAAGAAGAGCATAACCAGGGATTTGGCACCCTTTTTTAATGTGACAGTGTTCGGATTAACTCTATCAGACAGGTACCATATACGCAAAGCTACAGAATGTGGTGAAATTATTTTGGGCCTATCTGATGGGTCCAGGATTCCGTGGGCTTGAATGATGAGTGAATGGAAGCGTGGCCCATTAAACTGCGCAAACTTAGGCTGTCTGGATGTTGCTACTCCTCACCCTGCCCTAGGGTTGGAAAGGATGTACGGATGATGATAATGATGATGACGTATTTTATTTGACTACGAACAACATCCTACCTCACAGTAAGGTTAAATCACACAAAAAAGAATATATGCAACTGCACAGGTATAGTACAGCTCACTTTCCATACCTCATGTTTCTGCAATTGACAAAGTGCCTCCAACTCCTTGATGCGGTCACGGGGGACAATCATCTGACTCTCATCACCTGCAAAAGAAACAGTTCATTGCACTTGTTATAGTTACTATTACTAAGAGATAACATAATTTGTAAGTCCCATTGAAATGTTACAGCTGAGTAACCCCAGTTTGTCTGGCAAAGCAGATCCACCAATTACAAGCAAACAACCATCCCTGCAGGGCTATCCCATGCAATGAACCGAATGTTTCCTTGCAGTAGACAGCACCTTCCCAGAGCGAGGCAAGGGGAAAAGTGTGGAGGTTTGGTTCCTGGATGGACACTGAATCTGTGTCTCCACACAGTTGACAGGGGCACCATAGTAGGCTCCACATTATCCTTATTATATGATTACCACCTACCACTGTACTGTATATGGTTTCCTGGGTTGCTGGAAACCATTAGGATCGTCACTATGTGTAGGGCCACCCAAAATGGAAAGATGAGTAAAAAAAAAAGTGGCTGGAAGGATGGGAGAAATAGGAAGAGATGAGGGCAGACACAGAAAAGAAATGGTAACATGAAGGAAGAAGTATGCAGCATTACATCAAGTGAGTGGACAATGATTGCCACCACCTATCATCATAAGTGCACTAGAAACAGTAGGGATTACTTAATTAAGTTACAATATTTAAAAACCTAGAGGCTATGTGAATGCAGAACCCTGCATTTTTTACCTCCGACGAGGAGGTTATGTTTTCATTCCTGTCCATTTGTCTGTTTGTTGGTTGCTTTGTAAGCAAGATTACACAAAAACTACTGGACAGATTTCCACAAAACTTGGCAGAAGAATGGGCCTTGGCCCAGAATAGACTCCAGTAAATTTTGGTGCAGATCCAGATAAAGGTGCAGATCCAGGATTTTTTTTCACTTTCTTTAACATTGAAAGATGGGGTGTTTTTCGACATTTTCGTAAATTTTCCAATGAATATTGCATGGACCTTCATGAAAAAAAATCAGACATATTTAGGACGTTGGTATCGACGAATGTGTACAATTGGCATGGATCCATATAAAATTCCAGATCTAGTGGATTTAAATATGCTTTTATATGGGGGTAGTCTCTTTCCAGCTGCATTTTGGCTCTTGGCAGAGGTATATGCTCTACTGAGTGCATTCTAGTTTCGCTATTAAATGATCAGGCTAAGGTATCCAAGAACGTGCCTAAAGGTAGGACCACACTAGCCTACTTTCCTTCAACTTCTGTTTTTATCAACCATCCTCATACCATACATACTATAAGCACCCACTTCACCTGTTTGCCACAACTTGAATTTAATGCCTCAGGCTTAGAGCATTTTCACACTCAGACAAAAATGATAACTAGCAAGCCACCATGGTACAATCTCCCCCAGTTCTTATAACTAGATGTCTGCAATTGCTTTGGTTTATCATTGCTTCCGACAAGAGTGCTGGGAGGTGCATGCCATTACTGGCACATAAAAGAGTGTATTAGACATCACAACTCCCATCATCTTTACAGCAGGGCACCAGACTTTGGGTTTTCCAAATGCACAGGCATACTGTATGTCGATACATAGTTATAATTTCTTTCTTATTTGCAGGGCAGTGTAAATCAAGGAAAAGTTCATTCTATGACTGAATACTGGGACATGAAGCGATATAACTGGGTAATATCAAGTTGAATGTATGTATGCCTACTTCCAGCTTATGGAGGTGAAAGTGGCAGTCACTGTCACATGTGCAGCCTGCTATGACAACGGTTCGTTTTCGTTTTTAGAGACTCTAACATGCTTGCATGCGTTGGCTTGCATCACCTAATGGCGGCTCTCAACACTGCTCAATCTTTAGCAGGCTCTCTATTCAGTCCCTTATCCTTGAGGTCACGCTCAATGACTTCATCCAAGGACTTTTTCGGTCTACCTCTCACAACCCTACCCCTAACGTTAACACTTCTCACATCCTAAACCCAATCACCATCCCTCAACCTCTCCACATGCCCAAACTACCTCAATCTACCCCTCCTCATCACCACACCAATACACTCCAGTCCCCAACTACCTCTTTAATTCTTCCATTGTTTAGCCCCTCGAGCCTCACACTCAAGGACGCACTGCACATCCACTTAATCATTGTCATTTCTGTATGTCTAAGCCTGTGAATATCCTCTTCCTTTACTGTCCAGGTCTCACTGCCCTACAGTACTGTATTCTTAACACATGCTGCATACAAAGATCCTTTAACATGGAAGGAGAACCCACTCAGTGTCAGAAGAAGCAACAACTCCCTCAACTTTTTCCAACCACTCTTCAATCTAGCCACAGAGCTAGCTCCAGCCTCACCTCCAGCACTTAACATGTCTTCCAGATAACAAAACTCTTCACACACTCGAGAGGCTCACCAGGAAGATTAATCCTTCTATGCCTGACAGTTTCCACATGCTCTCCAAGTCACACTACAAACATGAAATCAACATTATCTCACAATCTCTAATACCACTACATCTTTTGTGCACCCAACTACCACAAACACTGCAAAAGATGGAATTGCTTCCCACGCCCTTGAGGCAAATCGCACATGGGCAATCTCCCTCTTCTTTGACTGTACTGCCATCAGCCCTAGATACCATCACCTTTGTTTTATCTGCATTTACTCTCAAGCCCATGTGTCACATATAATCTATCCACTTCCTAAATCTTTCTTCCACCTCCCTTTCATTTTCTGAAATCAACACCAAATCACTGGAATACAAACATTTTCCATGGGAGTCCATTTCTGAAGTCACAGGAGAGAGCTTCAAGTACCATGATAAACAACAAGGGGCTCAAGACTGACCCCTGATGCACACCAATGCACACCAACATTCACAGAAAACTCATCACTCAAATCTCCATTCACTCTAACCTGGGTGCAAGCACCCATATACATTGCCATAACCACCCTAACCAGCAACTCCTAGATCCTGAGCTTTCTCATTGCCCACTTCACCACCTCTCTGGGTACACTGTCCAAGACCTTCTCCAAATCAACAAAAACAAAGTACAGATCTCTTTTCTTTCCTATATATTTTTCCTGAAGCTGTCAAACAATGAATATGACATCAGTGGTCCCTTTCCCTGGCATAAACCCAAACTGCATCTCGTCTAATCATACCTTCTAGGACTCTCTCCATTACCTTCATTATCTGGTCCAAAAGTTTTATGCCTCTAAAATTTCTTGTTTCCAGGGCATCACCCTTCTCCTTGTACACAATTGTACACTTCAGCCAATCATCTGGGACAACACACTCATATTAAATCATATTTTTCAAGTCAGTAACTAACCCCACCCCTATATCTCCTGAGGCCTTCAGCATTTCAGTAATCAACCCAGACACGCCTGCTGCCTTCTGCACCTGGATCCTGCCTACTGCCCTGCTCACAGTAGCAGTGTCACTCAAAGGCCATGGGACTAACACTGGACCTGCTGGCCCCAAAACTTCCCTGTTCCACTGAAACTCTTCATTTAACAACTGGTTATATATCTCTCTCTCCAGGCGCCTTTAACCCTTTCGTACGCAAGGACGCACTTGTTGTCATTAGGGTCTTTCCTCATAAATGCATGGTGATGCTTTTAGCATCATAAAACCATAAAAATATTTGCCAGAAATAAAAGTTTTTGGTTGATTTGTGTCCGGTGTCATAGCTTGCCCAGCTCACATCAAAAGTAATGACTTGGCAACAGCGGGTCCCAATACCTGCGACAGCACATACAGATTTTTCATTACCACATGAGCTGTCAGTGGGGAAGGTCGTGCGCAGTCCCTTGTCCCTTTAAACCTCCTCTATTACCCTCATCCCGGCCGCGTGACATATTTCATTATACCAATAGTGCTTATGTATAGTTTTTGGGCACTATAGTGATTAGATATGGTGTTTGCAATAGGAAATTAGGTGTCTGTAAAGCGTTCGTGGCCGTTATCAGCTGTTGGGCCAATGAAGATTGTGCTACTGTTTCTAACCCTGGTCCCAGAACTACACTGCCTCTACCCTGCACCAAATGTGAGTGTTCAACTATAGAAATAGTGACAATGAATCATGTGAATATAGTGTACAATACTTAGAGTGCAAGGAAATAGTGAAACCATGCAGCAAGTTAGAGAGAGGGGGAAAACCGAACTACAGTCAAGTTATAGCGTGGGTACACTGTAGTTTTTTCACATTTTTCTTGAAAACTATGAGATGTAAGAGAAATCTGATTATATCATGAGAAAGCCCATAAAATTCAGCATAAGATGATGAAATAAAAACATAACACTGCCAAGAAAAGTTTTTCGCTAGAGCTCTCCGAATAAAAACTCTGTTCTCTGTTGGAAAAGTTTTTACCTTTTCGCTTATTATTCGAAAACCATAACTCGTATCAAAATGCCAACTGCCCCATTTGAAATGATGGTACAGAATAACATGTAGAGATATGTTAGTAAACATTCGAGCTATAATGCTGGAAAGTGAGGTGAATGTTCCCAAATGCTTATCCACATCACCCTAATGTATGTATAGTGATTTTTTTTTTTTTTTGTCGTGGAGAACAAACATCGGCGAATGGGAATATGTAGGTTTTGTGGCAAAATATATATGTTTGGGTGGCGAAAATAAGCCGGGAATACACTTTTTTGGAGCACACGGTGGGTGTGGGGGGGGGGAAGAAAGCTAATGTGTCATGGAGCAAGAAACATATTGAAACTTACCATGAATGAAAGGGTTAATATCCCCACTGTTCACCACTACCTTTCCTTCATCATTCATCACACACTGCTCACCTATGATATCCTCGTTTCCCCTCTTCATCTGATTTGACACCTTAAATACCATATTCTTCCTTTCCACACTGTTCAGCTTATCCACCAAAAATCTCTGAGACTCAGATTTTGCCCTGTAAATCTCTTTTCTAGCCACATGCTTAGTAGCCAAGTACTCCTCTTTGTTACCACCCCTTTTCCATTCACCACATAGCCTTCTTTTCCCCTTAATCCCTTAACCGCAGGTCATCACTTTCATGACGGCCGGGTGCA
>JAGKTI010025676.1:0-13881 GCA_018397915.1 Birgus latro
AGAGACGAGTCCCAGGTTGAAGAATGTGGGGAGGATGGTCTGGTGAACAATGACGACGCCGAGAGCGATGCCCAGCAAACTGACATACACTTGCGTCCCATACAGGTACACCTCCGTGGGGTTACCTGGGGATGAAGACAACAGATTTCGTTGTAGTTCTATCCCAGTCTGTCTGACTGAGCAGATTCATTCGCAGCAAGCAGGCTACCGCCTTCCTGTGGTAGACAGTGCCTCTCCATGGGCGGAATGGGGTCCTTCTGTATTGCAACGTGTAAGAAAAATGGAGTCATAGCTCCCAAAAGGACGACCTGTGCATAGAAGATTCGTATTATTAGTAGTCGTGGCATCCTAGACTTGGACGACTAGGTAAAAGTGGTTGAGTCTCCCGCCAACGCCATTCACCAGGCCTTACCGTATCGTCACTCCCATGGTAGTATCTCCCAGGACGACGGTAATCGTCCACCTACTACATTTTTTAAAGACAATTGCATTAGTCAGCCGCGATTCTTACTGGCGACACCAGACACACCATCCTGACCATAATACCAGGCTTGGTCGTTCCTGTCGTTGATTCTGGCATTTTATTTCTTGGAATTTGACTACCAGTTCAAAAATATGATACAGCTAGTTACTATACTTTCAGAGAGAGATTTTTTTCATATCTCATTAACTCGTAGACATCAGTCCTAGTTTTTATATGAACTTTAATAGAAGGTCTCCATCAGTTGCAAACATAGTGTACTGCTATATCAGCTATATCAGAGATTTTATCAATGTATGAAGCTGACAGCCGTGATTACAGGAGTACACAGCGATAAGGCATATAGAGATTGTAGGAAACCTGATGTCTAATAGTATATAATGGGGATATCTGCTGGGGTACTAATTATGCAAGAGATATGTAGTATATTACAGTTTGAATAAAAGGTGTAATTTTATGAAGCTCTTCCCTGCCCACCACTCCCTCCCAGAGAAATGGAAGAATGAAAAGGTCAAGCATGGAAATTTATGGAGACATAAAGTTATGTATTATGATCTTCACTAGGTTCTTTTGTTTATGAAAAAGAAAACATTCAAAGACAACCAACTTCAATCTAGTCTCACTGTGATTATATTATTGTTGTTGCTTAACCCCGATGTGTCTGGCGGAGCAGACCTATGAACCACAGGTAAGCAACTGCTCCTCTGGGGCCGTCCTACAGAAACTGAACTGTTGTAGGAGGTCGGCGTCCCCCCTGAAGTAAACAGTACCTCACTAGGGTCGGACCAAGGTCCTTCCCCAGGGTGAGGTGCAAAGAGATATGAGGCGGTTAGGCTCCTTGGGGGACCCCGCAGCTGCTTTGTTCCATCCAGGGTACAGAGTGCCACAAATGGTAGGCCTCTCGTCAGCGGCACTGTGGTTAAGTATAGACATCAAACTGAAAAAAGATATATGAGTAGACACACAAGAACGTAATTGCTAACCAGTATTATTTTAGATGCATGAGCACTTTTAAATCAATTTTGTAACTTCCCTTTCCGTCGGCTTGAAAGTGTTTCCCTTTGAGAATAACTGAAAAATATTTCTCACAGTATTTGTGGTACAAATTATTAAGGCTTACGCTTAATGTCTTTAATTCTGGTTGAAATTTAGGCTTATGAGGTAAAAAGGAAAACAAAAACAGAGCTATTGCATTTTCTAACTGTTCTAATTAAATGAATAGAATCCTCTCTGAGTGTATTTAATGGTGGAGACCATATTGTATTTGCTCAGTTTCTTTCTTCTCCTTTCGTTATTCCAGTTTACGTCATAACTGGTACATTTTTGTTCCTTGGAGAAATCCCCCCGGGCACTTTCTTAGTTTTGTTGTTGTTGTTGTTGTTGTTGTTGTTGTTGTTGTTGGTGGTGGTGGTGGTGGTGGTGGTGGTATCTTGGCCTTTTAAAGGGTTTCAAGGAGTCAAAGATCGAACCATAAAAATATCAGTTTCTTGAAATAAGTGATATATGACCACACGAATTCACGGTGATTACCAACTTTTTGCGGGAATGTCTTTGAATGCAAGAGATTTTTTTTTTTTTTTTACCATCCTGTGTTGTCTTGAGAATGGTTTCAGACTTGTTATTGTTGTTATAAATTTTCTTATGCATAATACTCGTTATGATGTGATCACACAGGCATCTCTTCTCTGTAGTTTTTCAAGTTATGTCTGTTCTAAATGTTCCAAGAACAGCTGGCTACTGCACACTGTCTTCTAGACGTGACCCAGCTAAAAACTTGTTAAGTTAGGAGAAAATTCCTTCCTAATTGTAAGGGCGTAGGGTGACCAGAGAGCTTGGCGATTCTATATGCTTCGTATCGAATAATAAAGTACTTTGCTAACCATTTGGAGGAAAAACACACTCAATTATCTTATAATGTCAGATAAAAGTATGATATCGGCCTTATAAAAACAAGGTAAAATTACGGTAGAAACAGAAATGACTATGATGCAATCTGTATATTTTACTCAACCCATTTGCCTATAGTTTACTACCTCTATCTCACTATTATTTAATAATTCTAACCCCAAGACGAAGTTCTAGCTATTATTTAATAATTCTAACCCCAAGACGAATTTCTAACTATTAAATAATTCTAACCCCAAAACGAAGTTCTAACTATTATTTACTAATTCTAACCCCAAGACGAATTTCTAACTATTATTAAATAATTCTAACCCCAAGACGAAGTTCTAACTATTATTTAATAATTCTAGCCCCAAGACGAAGTTCTAATGTTCTTGTTACATCCAGATTATTTTGATCAAACTTAGC
Source organism: Birgus latro (assembly GCA_018397915.1). Classification (NCBI taxonomy): domain Eukaryota; kingdom Metazoa; phylum Arthropoda; class Malacostraca; order Decapoda; family Coenobitidae; genus Birgus; species Birgus latro. Next base: position 2,795 of record JAGKTI010025676.1, read on the forward strand.
GGACTTTTCGAAGTACGCAGGTTAGATTCATTCTTTATTTCCCTCTTCGTTACCAGCTTTCTCTCCAAATTTGGATAAGCTTATCTGAAGATGGTAAGAACAGACCAGAAAATACGTGAGGGGATTAAGTAGTCAGTGGACCGATTATCGAGTGGGTTACCTTACATGCAATGTGGCATAGAAATATGCAGTATGTGGCATAACACTTACAGTAGAGATTAACAGATAATACACAAATGTCATAGGTAGCTAAACATTTAGAAACTGGCTCTATCAATTATATCAGCGCTGAAAACATGTATTGTTCAGTCAGAGGTAATAATAATAATGAATTAAAGTGAAAAATATTTAGTCAGTAATTACTGTCTATCTGTTGTCAGCCGCCTCTATCCCGTAACGGGTGGCCTCAGACAAATCACTTCCATGTAGCCCTGTCCCATGTCATTTCACTGCCCCGCTCCCAGCTCACACCTCACTCTCTCATATACCTCATCACTCCATTTCTCCATCTCATCCTCGGCCTCCCCCTACCAATCCCCTCCTCCACCTCACTAGCATACACCCTCCTCGTTAGTCTTCTCTCTCCATCCTCTCCACATGGCCAAACCACCTCAGCTTATTTCTCCTAAAGCTTTCTATCACATCCACATCCACACCACAACGATCCTTCACTTCCTTATTTGTCACAGTCTTCTCTCCAGGTAACTCCACATACTTGTCTCATTTAACTCATTTCCACTGCTCTCACTCTTGACTTGTGTTCTTCCAACTAAGTAGGGTTGGTATAAAAAAAATCTGTCATGCAGCGACTTTTTTACTTAAATACTCACTTCCCTGTTCCTTATTACTGCTTTCAGAGAACCAGCAACCTTTCTTCCCAGTTGTACCCATTCAATCACTTCACCCTCTAAACTTCCATCCTAACTCATTACACTACCCAAGTACTTAAACGGACTCACATTTTCCATTTCCTCCTCATCCAGCCCCACTGTACATTCAGTGGCTTCATTTCTCTTGAAGACCATAACTTTACTCTTCCCTGCATTCACCTTTACATTCCGTTTCTTACATACTCTCCCAAACTCATTCACCAAGCCTTGCAGTTCTCCTTCGTCTTCACTTAACAATACAGTATCATCTGCAAACAATAGTACAGGAAGTTCCCAAACACCGTCCTCTCTCATTAGGGTAGCTCCAACATCCACTGCCCTACCTTGTGTCTCCTTTATAATGCCATCCATATACAGACTGAACAACCATGGAGACATGACACATCCCTGTTTTAATGCAACCTTCAAATGAAAAATTCACTCAGTTTACTATCCACAAGCACTGCAGCCTTAGCACCCTTATATATACTCTTCACGGGCTTCAGCCCATCTACCCCATATATTCTTAATACTTTCCACAATCCTTGTTTATCTACCCTGTTATATGCTTTCTCCAAATCCATGAAGGCCGCATACAATTTCTTTCCCTTCTCAAAAAAATTTTCCAGCAAAGACCTAAGAATGAATATTTACCAAGTACTGAAGTAGCAGATACGATGCCGCCTAGAAGCGAGAAAGCCACGGGGAACGGCGACATTGCCCGACCCCCCAGCAGGTAGTTCTGGGTAGACTCCTGGCCCCGACTCCTGATCGCGTTGTATACCCCAATTCCGATGGACACCACCAGCATGGAAATGAAGACGGCGTAGTCCACTGCCGTGAACCCTACCCCCATCGAGTCATTTGCTGACCCAGGCGTCGACATTACTTTGAAGGAAAAAGCATTTAGTTAGATAAGCAGTACCTTGTAAATTCGACATTTAGATTTCGCTAGTCACAGAGAGAAGTTAGGGAATGGTGAAAGAAGGGCCAGTCAATTTAGGTCGACTCTGAGGTTCTCTTTGATATATCAGATCCATTCATGTGAAGCAGATGAAAAACTGCATATTACATAACACAGTCCCAATCTAGCAATGTTCTCTTCAGTATGAATGCTTAATGATATTTCTTTTATGGGAAGGGAGAGGAGGATAGAAGGGGTGGGATGGGAAGGAGACTGAACAGATGAGGTGGGCAGACAGGAGCTGGTCGGGAAGGCTGTGATTATGGTGACTGTTATGGAAGGGTGGGTGATATATCCTCCAAAGACGGACGTGGTAAGTCGGGTACTATTAGCTGTATGAAAGGTGGCAATCAGAGCTGCCTACAGGTAAAATCAGTATATGAAAATACCTCTGAGGAGTTCAGCAGTAGTTGCTGTCTTCCCGTACATGTGGCTTTAGTCTTTTCATTCCGAAAACATGTTTTTCATTTTATCCTTACTTTCTTCTGACAATGTCATTCATTTTATTTTTTTACTGAAGGAGTAAGATAAACATCCATTAGCTCCTTCAGTACCAGAGATCTTTTCTAATATAGGTAAATCCACCTATATTCATCAAGAATTAACTACAATAACGTGTCACCGTAGCGAAGAGGTTGGTAGACAAGAATATCGGATATTCATTTACGATTATTCGTTCTATACATCTGTTTTCCTCCCTATTCACATACGCATCTTTTCATCGCTGTTCTCTTCCATCATTACAAAGCAACTACAGTATATATATTCCTTCATCCCATCTCACACTTCCAGAAATCACATTCATAGCTAGACGTAAGGTCATTTCAATGTGAAAACGGCAGAGAAGCAATGTTGTGGTCTTGATGAGAATGAGCCGGAAAGCATTAGAAAAAGGACAGTACCTTGAGATGGCTTGGTCATGTGGAGGGAATGGAGAACTAGAGATTGGCTATGAAAGTGTGTATGAGGCAGAGGGGTCAAGGGGAAATGATAAGAGAGAAACCAAGAATAAGTTGGAGGGTTGGGGTGGGGAGGTATACGTGCGATGGGGTGGGGAAGTGTGAGTTGGAGAGATGGCAGTTAGATGGCAGACAGGATAACATGGTGGCGGGTTGCTTGTTGCCACCCCTTATGAGAATAAGGCGTTTGGTACAGGAGAGTGAGATGAAAAGAGAGACTGTCGTATGTAAATGACAGTGAGAAACATACTCGGCAGAGAAGCCGTCTTTAGTCATTTTGGATTAAACTTTTGGTCACAGAACTACTCTTGGCTTTGATATCTATCCATAGGATGTAATGTCAGCTCGGATGCTAAATACACTACTAACGGAAGAACTCTATTTACATACTTAAATAGTGCTTAATATATGTGAAAATTTTTCTTCCATGGCAATAGTTAACAGCACTGTGAAAGAACAAGGAAGACACATTGGCTACTAAATGAATAAGCAATTTTCAATATTTTATATGTGTCTGTATCGTTGGAATGGCTGTTATAAAGACAACGTCAAATCCTAAAACGACCAAATACACTATTTTAATTATCAACAGTAATATGTAGTGCTTTACGTTTATATGTTAAGTACAATGTATAATAGAAATAAAAAACGCGGCCTTATCAGTCAGTCGACAATGGACGCTGGGATCAAATAATTCTGAAAAGACATAATACAACTAAGTTAAAAGAAAAGCATATTTCATTCATTCAGAACTAACTCCAAATCACTCTGAAATAATGTAAATAAGATATACAGGAGTATTTTTCAATAATATGCGTCGGTGACAACTCAACGAGCTGCCTGGAACCCCTGTCTGACTCACTTCTTCTTCATTTCTGCAACATTCGCGCCCTTTCCTCTAACTTCTGCTCTGTTGAGCACCACCTTTCCTCCTCTAAACCACACCTTCTCTTCCTAACTGAGACTCAGCTGTCTGAGGCAACTGAGAGCAAACTCTTATCTGTATCCTTCTACTTTCTCTATACTCATTTCAAAGCCAAAGGTGGCTGTTGTGTATATGTACACAACTTATCTTGCTCTCGTGTTCTTGAACTTGACTCTTCTGAATTCTCTACTCTCTGGCTTCGGCTTTCCTGTCGTTCTCTGAATAAATATATCTGCGCTGTTTACTTATCTCCTAATTCTACTGACTATGAAAAATTCTTCGACTGTCTTACTTCTACGATGGAACACATTCTATCCATTCCTCCTTTCTCTGAAATATCCATTCTAGGAGATTTCAATGTTCAACACCCTTGGCTCTCCTCTCCTTTCACTGATCCACCTGGTGAACAAGCCTACATTTTTTCTATCCTTAATGACCTTCAGCAACTTGTACAACACCATACGCGTATCCCTGACCGCCTTGGAGAGAGCTCCAACATGCTCGACATCTTCCTTACAACTAATCCTTCTGCTTACACTGTTAACCTTTCATCTCCTTTGGGTTCCTCCGATCACAACCTTATTACCTTAACCTGTTCTATCGCTCCGGTACGGCCTGTGGACCCTCCAAAGAACCGTCGATTGTGGCAATTTGGGGCTGCGAGTTGAGAATCCCTCAGGCAGTACTTCTTTGATGTTCCCTGGAATGATTATTGCTTCCATGGCCGGGAGCCACCTGAGTGTGCCTTGCGCATTACGGAGGTTATTCTATCAGGCATGGAAGCATACATTCCCTACTCATATCCTTTGACTAATGCAAGAAAGCCTTGGTTTAATCACGCTTGTTCTAATGCTGTCCACAACAAGAAGAGGGCCTATAAAATGTACCAGAGCCAACCCACCCCTGAATCACATCTTTTTTATGTTTCTGCCCAGAATTGTGCTAAGTCTGTTCTTCGCTCTGCTAAAAATAATTTCATCCGTGCTAAATGTTCTCAACTCTCCAACTCGAATTCATCCCGCTCCTTCTGGCACCTTGCCAAAAACCTTTCTAACAACTTTACCTCATCATCCTTCCCTCCTCTTTTCTACTCTGATGGCTCTGTAGCTATTTCTTCTACTGATAAAGCAGATCCCTTCGCTCAGACTTTCTCCTCTAATTCCACCTTAGACGATTCCGGTGCTGTTCCTCCATCACTTCCCCCCTCTGACTTCCTCATGGCTGACATTAAAATGATTTATTTACTGCCATCACTGACCTCAATACTAACAAGGCATATGGGACTAATGGAGTCCCTCCTGCTGTCCTCAAGAACTGTGCTTCTTTTCTTACAACCTGCCTAAGTAAACTCTTTCGCGTTTGTCTATCAACTTGTACCTTTCCTTCTTGCTGGATGTTCGCTCTCATTCAGCCAGTCCCAAAGAAGAGTGACCATTCTCAACCCTCTAACTATAGTCCAATTGTTTTAACACCCTGTGTCTCAAAAGTTTTTGAGTCAGTTCTTAACAGAAAATTTAAAAACATCTTTCCTATCACAATCTTCTTTCTGATCGTCAGTATGAGTTCCGTCAGGGACGCTCCACTGGCGATCTTCTCACCTACCTTTCAGACTCGTGGTCATCCTCCTTTCAGGACTTTAGCGAAAGCAATGCCATTGCACATGACATCTCAAAGGCTTTCGATTGAGTCTGGCATAAATCTTTAATTTCCAAACTGCTCTCTTACGGTTTCTATCCTTCTATCTGTCCCTTCATCTATAGCTTCCTCCCTAGTCGTTCTATAGCTGCTGCTGTAGGCCGCCATCGCTCTTCTCCTAGATCTATCAACAGTGGTGTTCCTCAGGGCTCTGTCCTATCACCAACTCTCTTCCTTTTATTCATCAATGACATTCTAAGCTGTACACCTAACACTGTCCACTCGTATGCTGATGATTCTGCCCTACACCTTTCCATTCGGTTCCCGCAACGTTCATCTCAGCAGTTACTTCAATAAGCAAGGGTTGAGGCTATGGCACACCTAATGTCTGACTTGGCTCGTATTTCTGACTGGGGTAAAAATAATCTTGCAGTCTTTAATGCATCATAGACTAGTTCTTTCACAGGAGTACCCATTAATGTTTAATAATATCCAGCTCAAGCCTACATCGTCCTTGAACATGCTTGGGGTTTCATTCAATGGGGACTTATATTGGAACGATCATATTACATCTCTTGTAAAATCTGCTTCCAAGAGATTAGGTGTGCTAAGTCAACCCCGTACCTTCTTTACCCCTGCTCAGTTGTTGACTTTATACACGGGTATTATTCATCCATGTGTAGAGTACAACTCTCATGTGTGGGGAGGCTCCCCACATACAGCTCTTCTCAATAGGATGGGGTCAAAGGCTTTTTTTGTCTCATTAACTTTCCTCCTCTTACTGGTTCCCTTCAACCTCTGTCTCTAGGCAGCACTGTTGCATCTTTATCTCTTTTCTATCGCTACTTCAATGGTCATTGCTCTTCAGAACTTTCTGCTTGCATCCCTCCACCTTTACGACGGGCGCTTAGCATTCTCATCCCTTTTCTGTCCAACTGTCCAATGCAGGAGTTAACCGTTACTCCCAGTCCTTCATTTATGCAACAGATCAACTCTGGAACTGTCTCCCACTGTCTGTATTTCCCGCTTCCTATGATCTCCAGTCTTTTAAACACAGTGTGTCCAGGCATCTCGAATTGAACGGATCTTGAATTTGGATCTCTTTTTTGTTTTTCTTGGAAGGAACGGCTTGCGGGCTCCTGGCCTTTGGTTACTTCTTCCTTGCATAAAAAAAAAAAGAAATAAATTCTCCGTTTTTTTTTCATCAATATTGTAACTACACTATATCATTTGGAACTTGACTTCCCATCTTTGTAATCAGCACTGATAATCAAGGTGGTGTAACATTCAAAACACATCTTAAGTCTGCCTCACTGTCCAACTTATTTCGTGATTTTGAGCTTACTGCCAGCAAAGATGAAACTGCAGACTCACACAGATAAGTGAATGAAAATGGAATGAGGGCTCAAAGAGCTATAAAGATGTTAGGGTACATTGGTAGTAATCTGATCCAGAACTGAAGGAGACTCAACCTGGGAAATTTAGACTTCATAGCTGAATCAATAGTCAGCTCTGAAAACTCATCTTGAATTTCTTCTGGAACATCATCCACTACATCTGGATGGGTTCCGTGTGACAGACGTTTAAATGCTATGTGTTAATAGCTGGGAAGTAGTGCTTAAATTCAATATCAGTAGCACTTGAGATGTTCTCTGATGTCTGTTTCCAGATCACAGCTAACGGGCTCATCATCACAGGTTTCACTCAATTCGTAAAACATAAAGAAATTTCCTTTATACCCTTTTCATCCCCAAAGGCAAATTTTGGCTACGAATGCCTTAATGTGGTCACTGCGACTATTCATGCTGAATTCCCTGCCCTGCAGCTCAGTATTTTAAAGTTCAGTGTAGCACATGTGTCGACTAAGTAAGGTAGATGTACTTTTAAGTTAGGTATTCTTACAACTAATAAGAGGTTCTTCTTCCTTTGGGCTTGAAGAAAGGTATGTAGGTCATCATGGAGCTCCAGAACCCTTACAAACATATTTCTTTTAGATAACCACCACACCCTGGTACGAAACAGCAGATCCTGGTGCTCAGATGAATCTCTACATAATTGCTGAGACAGTCTGGTAGTAAATGCCCCACCCTTGACATACTTTACGCTTTTGATACTTCCCAGGGTGGCACTGAGCCTTTCAGGGAGTGTTTTTGATTTTTTATGCAAGCGTCACTCGGTGGATAACACAGTGTGTTCCAGTCACACAAGGGTTCTTTTCCTTGACAAGCACCATATAGCCATTTCTAGAATGGGGCTCCAGCAGTGCACAAACCAATAAGTCTGATCCATGACAACTGTGCTTCCTCAAAATAATCAGAGCTTTTATCCATTACATATTGAGCCGTAGAAGTAGTGTCAATTACTCGACAAAATAGGAACTTTCTCGATGGAGCTTCTATATACATGTTTTGCAAAAACCGTGAGCTGTGAACATTGAGCGACATCATTAGCCTCATCGTATGGATCGAAACTAAAGGCAAATGTCTAACTTTGATGATAACCTGCTCCTTGATATCTCCTACCGTCTCATGTATTCGACCCTTCACTGTGCCACTGAATGTGAGATTTTCTTCGTCTTCTTATAGTGCTCTGCATTCAGAATGCGACACACGGCTTCAAGGACACAAAGTTTGATAAGATTTTCCCCAACTGTGTGGGGTTTCTTATTCATTGCAATATGTAATGGTGTATAATAAGATGCCTCCACAAATTTGCATGTTTTTGCTGGAAAACCCCACCTGCATCAAGCTGGGCGAATCTTGTTGAAGTGTTCCTTTAATTTGGATGATTTCAGGGGGTCATTTTCGAGCAATTTCAAGTAGATAATTGAGTGGTTTCGATACCATTATTAAGTAGAAAGATAAATGCTTAACTAAGAACACTACCATTACATCTTCTCTTCTTTGACGCTGACATCTTGGCCCCACAAAACTGAAAAAACAAAGTCACCAGTCTAGCTTAGTGACGACTGCGTACAAATTATGCAAATACAATACATATATACAGATATAAACTGGACTAACATTAGCTGACAACAATGTCGCCAGCGACGCAGTGGTCGCTATGGCACCAATGAGGCCAAAAAATAGCAAAAGTCATTCATGTAGACAGTGCACTTGAACTGTAACGACCTAATTCCTTGCGGGGCTTTTAAATGTATTGCCACTGTGTATAATATGCTCTGGAGACCAAAGAAAAACCCGTGAACACCACTTCAATCTTGAATATTATAACCTGATTTTTAAAATTAAATGATTAATTCTGTTATATTTAAATAATTTGATAGTTATGGAAAGTCTTGAATTATTTAATTTAATAACAGTGATATTTGACAAAAGTTATGGTTGGTTTTGTTCTAAAACTGCACACTTTGGAAGTTAATTGCCTCGGTGACTCAGTTTCTGCAGGTAATTGCATGTTATCATCAATAGGTGATCTTGATATATAAACTTTGTAATATATCACAGTTTTATACTTATATGCTTAACGACAAAATTTATCGTCCGGTTTTCAAAAATTGTCACCAGTCTAGATACGTGCGTTTCCATGTGTGTGTGTGTTTTTTTTTAACCCCTGAATATAAATTTGTGTTCTGTTACATTTGCTACTTACATTACCACATCTTGTACCTTCTTCCCCTCTGAATGTTCACCTCCGTCTCTGATAAATGTTAAACTTGATTGCCAGACACTTATCATTCTGTTATGCAGGAAGGATTGGGTTAGTGTTTTATATCTGGAGATGTGTGGAACATTCTAGAAACTAAGTGTTGTACCGAAGGATTAGGTTAATTATTGTATCTGGAGATGAGAGGAACATTTTGGAGATTTTGGTGTCTGTTTTTTTTTCCAATCTTATCTTAGGAATTAGTTCATTTAATGATTGTTACTGTCTATTGTTAATTTAAGTGCATTATTGTGTGAAAGAGTGAGTTAGCGTTGGTAAGTGGAGTTGGAGGGAAAGTATTTAAAGAAACCGTCCTCCCTCAGGGACAGTTCAGTTTGGTTTAGGCAGTGAGCAGGTTGAGTTCAATTTAGTCAGTAAGTCACTGAGTGACAGAGTATGTGTGCGGCCAGTGTAATGGAGCTGCGAGTCAGAGTCAGTAGCGGACAGTTCGTGAACATTCAGTGAGCCAGTGGTGTACGGACGGTGATACAAAGAGTCCGGGGCAAGTTAGTGAGTCAGTGTGAAAGCTAATCAGTAAAAGACGAAGGTAATGTGAAAGAGAAAAGTCAGTGTTTTGCAAGTGTGCTTCAGCTGTGCATAAAAAGAATAAAACCCTGGAGTGTTCAGCAGCCTTTGTTTAAGCACCTGTCCTATCTACTTGTCGTTTTGGACGTATCAACGGAACTTATATGGTTGTAACAGTACTGGACTGAACATGACTATAATCGCAGGATATTGCCAAATAAATCTGATACAGCTCTGGATGCCATCTTATTTGCAATGAATATAAAGTATGCTTTGCAGAGTAAGAACGTTTTGTGGCGGATATTAACAGACTGGCACCACTGTTTATTTTGTTTGTTATGCTGTACACTCTACATGGAAATACTTCATTTTTTTTTTATTATACAACATTTTTAATAAAGACGTCCATTACCCCTCTGGAACTGCCATATTATCCTTTCGGAGGTAATTGCCCATCAGTTAAGAACCCTGTGAGAACCCCAGTGAGAACTCAGGCTAGTCTGTGTGTGTGTGTGTGTGTGTGTGTGTTGTTTTAATTCCTTTTAGGCTATTGATGGATTGGAATGAAATTTCCCCAATGAGTTCGGCTGGATACTGGGAAAGTTTCCCAATATATACAATTTTGCAACCAAGATTTTCCGAGGGGATCAGCCCCTCCCACCAAAATAAAAATCCTCAAGAAATAATGAAAGGAGGGCAGATGTGGCTCTGATATCTTAGTACATGTTGTACAATGAAATCTCATAGATAATGCGATATACTGTATGTGGAGCGTAACGCCTTATGATTCTTAGGGGGTCAGCCCATCTCCCCAAAATATAAACGATCAGAAATAGGGGAAAGTGAGCGCATGAATTTAAAGGAAACTTCCCAGGTAAGTTCGTATGGTTCCCTGATAATGCCTTCCACTACAGAAAATTTTTCACCATTATTTTTAGGGGAATCAGCCCCTTCACCAAATACATAAATCTTATCGGTGAAAAGAGGGCAAATATAGTTTTCATATCTTAGTACAAATTGTACAATTTACTCTCATTCGTAATACGATATTTAGCGAATGTGGCCCGCTCCTCCCCCCTCCCCCCCAACAATTCTTGGCGGTGTCATCCTTCTCTCAAAAATAAAAATGAAAAGAAACTGCACATCTACTTTTCAATATTTTAACACCTCTTAATAAAATGTCAAATACATAAAATAATAACTATTGGCTTGTCATATGTCGTTTTTGTTCCTTATCATGCGAGGAGCTGACGAGAGCTTGGCAGTAAACAGCGTGCCTGCTTTGCTGTAATACTATTGCTAATACATGCAACGAGTAAAGCTATACCATTATAATTATACAGGAAATGGGCTCCATGTGCTTATAATGCCTCGACTTATTCCAGTGCTTCTTGGTACTGTGCTATCATTTCAACTTCAGCCGTGTTATGTATCTATATTTGTACCTCTATATGTATTTATCTATATACTGTATAAATACATATCTATATCCATATCTATCTATCTATCTATCTATCTATCTATCTATCTATCTATCTATCTAT
>JAGKTI010025677.1:0-13881 GCA_018397915.1 Birgus latro
TGCAACCCTCAAGCCCCTGTTTCTTATCAGGGCCAATCATTACCAATGCGATCCTTCTCTCCATTGCTCGTGGGCCAATCATTACCAACGCCATCCCTCTCTCCATTGCCCATGTTTTTACTCCTCTCATCACCCCCTCCATATATACAGTATATTGAACAATAATAGGGACGTCACATAACCTTGTCACATGCCCACACCGACTGTGAACCATTCACTTAGATGCCCATTTACCTTTACACATGCTTCACTACAATCACAAATTCACTTGATTGCACCTAACAACTTACCATCTACACCATACATGTGCAAAACCTTCCACAATCCTTCTCTGTCTACTATGCCATAAACACCTTATAGTCCTTCTCACAAGCCTTCTCCATTGTCTTACTGCAAATACAGTAATCCCTCTAATATCCGGACGTCCAGTAACCGGACATACTCACTAACCGGACATTCTGGGCTGCCCAACCCCCAAAATGGGAAAAAAATCCGAGAAAAATCGATTAATTTTCTATTTTTTGGGACCGCGTCAGTTTGAATTTCCTGCACGTGCTGATCCCCTCTGTTTACACTCGTGACGCCACTATCGGTCGCCATTACCCACTCCCCTCCTCCCTCGTGAACAACTCCGAAAATGGCGGCCGAAGTGATTGCTTTTGTGGTGATACCCTACCTCCTACAGTGCTTGATACTGCTCTTCACCTTCTTCATCATGTGTGTGATGATGGCCCCGCCTCCTGAGAAGAGGAAAAGAGTGGTTCTGACTCTGAAGAAGAAGAGGCAGATATTGGACAAGGTGGACGTCGGCTGGTCAACAGGGCGCATCTTACCTGAGTTCAACCTCCCTCGCTCCACCTTGTTTGATATCAAGAAGTCCCGAGACAAACTACAGCAGTACACGGCTGATTTCGCATCGAAGACCAGACGAAACGTGCAGAGGAAGGTGATGTTTACTCCTAAGTATGCAGACATCGACCGCTCCACGTTGATTTCGTATCGACAACAACGTGCTGCTGGTGTGTTGGTACGTGGAACGGAGCTGAAAGCTGCTGCTGAGAAGTTCACAAGGCTCCATGGATCGTCACTAGACCACACGGGAATTTACTGTTGTGTACAGTGCAGTGAAGTGATGCTATTCCAGTTATAAAAAAAAAAAAACTTGGTGAAAGTGTTGGTGAGAAGTGCTGGTGATTCTCAAGTGGAAAGGTGTGTCAGGTGCAACGTCTTCCTATCAAGAGTCTGAGACGATAGAGTGGGTTATTACATCAGGACGGCCGCTTTTTGTTCGTAAGTATCCTAACTTCATGCCTAACGTGTTTTCATCATGCTGTACATGTGTTAAAAAATTACCGAAAATGTTAATCATAATTTCCTGCTTGCTATTTAATTTTTCCATGCATGGTTCTTAAGCAAAACAGCTAGAAAAAAGGTTGAAGCAGTGAATTTCATGTCCGGTCCTAACCTAACCTAACCTAACCTATGGTTACCATAAAGATTTTCATGCCTAACGTGTTTTCATCATGCTGTACATGTGTTAAAAAATTACCGAAAATGTTAATCATAATTTCCTGCTTGCTATTTAATTTTTCCATGCATGGTTCTTAAGTAAAACAGCTAGAAAAATGGTTGAAGCAGTTAATTTCATGTTCGGTCCTAACCTAACCTAACCTATGGTTACCATAAAGATTTTCATGCCTAACCTGTTTTCATGATGCTGTTAATGTGTTAAGAAGTTACCCTAAATGTTAATCATAATTTCCTGCATGCAATTTAATTTATCCATGCATGGTTCTTAGTAAAACAGCTAGAAAAAAGGTTGAAGCAGTTAATTTCATGTCCGGTACTAACCTAACCTAACCTATGGTTACCATAAAGATTTTCATGCCTAACCTGTTTTCATGATGCTGTTAATGTGTTAAGAAGTTACCCTAAATGTTAATCATAATTTCCTGCTTGCAATTTAATTTATCCATGCATGGTTCTTAAGTAAAACAGCTAGAAAAAAGGTTGAAGCAGTTAATTTCATGTCTGGTCCTAACCTAACCTAACCTATGGTTACCATAAAGATTTTCATGCCTAACCTGTTTTCATCATGCTGTACATGTGTTAAAAAAATTACCCTAAATGTTAATCATAATTTCCTGCTTACTATTTAATTTTTCCATGTATGGTTCTTAAGTAAAACAGCTAGAAAAAAGGTTGAAGCAGTGAATTTCGTGTCCAGTCCTAACCTAACCTAACCTAACATTGTGTTAATCATAATTTCCTGCTTTTAATTTAATTCTTTCATGCATGGTTATTAAGTGCACCAGCTATGAAAAAGGTTGCAGTGAATTTCATGTCCGGTCATAACCTAACCTAACTTAACCAAACCTAATCTAACTTAACCTAACCTAACCATTTTTCTAGTAGCAATTAACATCCTTTACTGTATTTGATGCTTTGTATCCAATAATTTAGTGCACAAAAGTGAGAAAAGATGATTTCCATATCCGATTCTTACTTATACTATGCTGGCAAGTTCTGAGCTCCTATGACTCACTCACCCCTAAATCATCATTTTTTGGTTAAAATTCAATAAGTTCATGCTATGTATGCATTATTTATGTGAAAAGGGACCTAAATAAGCGCTATACATGTCCACTAGGGAGGTAGGAAGGTAGTTTTCTGATTTAGGTTAGGTTAGGTTAGGGTCATGAAAAACCAGTGCTGGAGCTTCAGGACCAATATCCGGACAAAACCAATATCCGGACATGCCTTTGGCTCTATTACGTCGGATATTGGAGGGATTACTGTATTTGATTCACACATCCTCTGCCACTCCTAAAGCCACCCTGTTCATCACTCACTAAGACTTCTGATACCTCTCTTATATATACCTTCCCTACCATACTCAATAAACTTATGCCATGATAATTCTTGCACTTAGTGCACTAACCTTTATTTTTGTACTGGGGTACAATCACAGCCTTTTTCCATCCTGCTGGAAGAGTTTCACTCATCCATGCCTTCTTACATATCTCCAACAAGCACTAAGTTTCACTCTCACCATAATGCTTAATCATCTCTGCATACACCTCATCAACCCCAGCTGCTTTCCCATTTTTCAGCCGCTTCATAGCGTTCCATCACCTGTGCGATTGTCAGGTTTCCTAGAACTGTACTCCTTCTTTGCACGCCCCGAAATCCAATCATGTTCACAGTGGCTTGCTCTCTCTATTCCCAGTCATCAAGCTTTCAAAATATTCTTTCCATTTGGTCCTTACTTTATCCCCATGGGTTAATAATCTACCACTTATATCATTCACACCTTCACATTTCTTTCCGCTGTCTCTTCTACATTTCCACACCTCTTTCCAGAATAACTTCCCATTTTCAGAGTAATTTGCATTCATTTCTCTTCCTAGATCATCATTTTCCTCCTCCTTTTTCCTCTTCACTAGTCTCTTTACGTGCTTCTTGCTCTCAATATACTCAGTTCGTATTTCAATTGAACCCCTGTCCTGTAACCACTCTAGCCATTTCTTCCTTGTTTCCTCCACTGCTCTCTTAACCTCTTCATCCCACCATGCTGCACCTTTTTTCTTTGTTGTTACTCTTGCCACACCACACAACACTTTAGCATTCCTAACTAAGCAATCCCTACATGCATTCCACTGGCTGTCCAGATCCATTTCATTCCAATTCACTGATTCTAACTCCTCCCCTACTTTGGTCTTGTATTCATCTGCCATTTCTTTGATCCTCAGTTTCTTGGATTTCAGTCTTTCTCCCTGACTGCTCCTCCCTCCTGGTCCACCTCATTCCTCTCAGCTTGATCTTGCATACCATAATGATATGATGATATGATCTGACACACCTCCACATCATCCTCCCACAGACCTCATATCAGCAACCATTCCCAGCATCGACCTCTCAACGAGCATGTAATCAATCAGGCTCCTTTCAACCCGATCCCCTTCCCTCTGTACCATGTATATTTATGTGCATCTTTGTGTTTGAAATGCAAGCTACAAACACACAACCTCCTTTCCTGACATATATCCTTCAATCGCTTCACATTATCATTTTCTCCTAGCACTCCATTACAACCCATTATGTTATCCTCAGGACCAGTTTCTACTCTTCCATTCATATCACCCATTATGATCACTTTATAGCTCCTGGGCATTTCTCCCACTGTTTCATCTAGCATATCCCAAAACTGGCTTTCTCTCTCTCACTCCTGTCATCACATGGAGCATACACTACAATCATAGCCACTTTCACCTTCTCAAACTTGAACTTGACATACATACATCTCAAGCTGACACATTTGTAATCTCTCATTCCACTCTGTCACACTTCATTCATCAACAAAGCAACTCCTTTCTTACATCTTCCTCACCCATTCATGCCCGACTTCACACACTTTACACCCTCCCACTCTTCCACTTCACACCCTTTCACCTTTGTTTCACACAATGTCATCTTGGCATATCTCACACTCTTGAACACATTCACTACTTCCACCCTCTTGCTCTCCTCATTCACACCTCTCACATTCCACATGGCCATGCCCATTCAAATCTATTAGACCAAAATTTACTTTGGTGCAATTTTTTCTCTCTGTATACTAGAGGGGTAAAAATTTATATTTTTTATGTTCTTTGGCAGTCAATATTGTGGCAACCATAAGTCACATGAGAGTGTAATACATTTTCAGGTGCGTAAATTTAAGTGCCTGAAACCAGTAAGAAAAAAAATTTACCTTGGTGAATGTTAAAAAATCAGACCCTTTTTGCAGATCTGGGGATAGGGGGGCCAGGAGATTTGCGATCTTTAGGGGTTAAGCGATTTAAAAATGGACGAACGTCAACAGATGATGATGAAAGTTCTGGCTGCCCTTCCACCAGTTCAGCTCCTAACAATGTGGCCAAAGTCCATGCAATCATCCTTGAAGGACGCAGGAGGACAATTCACAATGTTTGTGACACCATAAGCCAATCATATTGAACACGCCAACACATTTCCTGGCACTATGAGGCAAAAACATTCAGACAAGTGGAGGACAAACAAATGGGTGCTTCACCATGACAATGCACCCTCGCACACAGCTCTTGTTGTTCAGCAGTTTTTGGAATAAAAATACAGGCCCGTTGTCCCCCAGCCCCCATATTCACAAGACTTGGCCCCTTGCAATTTTTTTCCCCTTTCTGAAAATGAAAATCCAGCTGAAACGACTAAGGTGAAAATTACAGAAGGTGCTGAACAAGCTGATGCTCAAGGACTTCCGGAACACGTTCTGATTGTGGGAGAAGGGCTGCGATCGATGTCAGCAATCCCAAGAAGACTACAGTACTTTGAGGGGGACAGTGGTGATTAGGACTTGATGTAAGCTTTTTCTGTTCTCTAGTTAAATTTCAGAAATTTTTGGGTAACATCTTATACAGTATACTGTATTACTGAAGTGTATCAATACCGTATTGTATTTTGTGTTTAATTTTTATCTTTTACTTATGAGAAATTTTAAGACAGAGGATCGAGAAAAGCAAGACAAATAAATCCACTGAAAAAGGGAATGCTCTTCACTGGCAGAAAATGTGGTACCAGTACGGTGTTCTATCTAATGTACTGTGTCATTACTGTACTACATTATATGCTTAGTTTTCATCTCTTACTCACGGGAAAGTTTTTAGGATAGAAGGTCGAGACGGATAGTAATACAATATCCAGCTCAATGACAAATGTTGAGCTAATGGGGGTGTACTATGCAATATCCTGCATTTCACTTTGTTCAGCATAAGGCTTGGTTGATTTACGGGGATAATTGAGAGTTTACTATATATATACACACACATACTCAAACCTCGAGTAACACAGCACGGAGTAATGCAGGGCATGTCTCGTTCATTGCTGCACAGTGACATCGTATGACCCGCCTTGCTGTGATTGGCTACTCCACTTGGCTCACGTCCTACATAGTCAACTCCCGCAATTCCACTCAGCGCTGCGGTTCGACAGGATATGGTTTGCTAGCTCGGGGGAGAAGTCGACAACTTTATCAGAATACCATAACAGCAGTCCTCTGAGGAATCGGAAAAATTCTGAATATTCTGAGGTCCAGTCTCAGGGTTGATTGCATAGTCTATCTATCTATCTATTGCCAGACGCCTCAATCCCACATGGGGTGGCCACAAACAAATCGCCACCATGTCACTCTGTCCCCCGCCATTTCACTACCACACTCCCAACTCACACCCCCCTCTCTCATATACCTCTCCACTCCATCCCTCCATCTCATCCTCGGCCTCCCCCTCCCTCTCGCCCCCTCCACCTCACTCACATACACTCTCCTCGTCAATCTTTCACTCTCCATCCTCTCCACATGCTCAAACCACCTTAACGTGTTTCTCTTAACGCTTCCCATCACGTCCTCAACCACACCACAACGCTCTTTCACTTCCTCATTTGTTAGTCTGTCTCTCCATGTGACTCCACATGCTCCTCTCAAATAACTCATTTCCACTGCTCTCACTCTTGACTTCTGTCCTTCCAACAGGGTCCAAGTTTCACTTCCATATGTCATAGTTGGTATCACAATACTGTCATGTAACAACTTTTTCACTTCCATGTTTCTTATCACTGCTTTCAACGAACCAGCAACCTTCCTTCCCTGCTGCACCCTTTCAAGCACTTCACCCTCCAGACTTCCATCCATACTCATCACACTACCCAAGTACTTAAATTCACTCACATTCTCCATTTCCTTCCCATGCAATCTCACTGTACACTCACTGGCTTCACTTCTCTCAAAGACCATCACTTTACTCTTCCCCACATTCACCTTTAGATTCCGTTTCTTACACACTCTCCCAAACTCATCTACCAAGCCTTGCAGCTCAAAGGGCCGCTCCAACATCCACTGCCCGACCTTGTATCTCTTTTATAACCCCATCCATATACAGATTGAACAACTGTGGAGACATGACACATCCTTGTTTCAATCCAACCTTCAAATGGAAAGATTCACTCAGTTTGCCATCCACACACACTGCAGCCTTAGCACCCTCATACATACTCTTCACTGCCTTCAACAACTTCCCATCCACTCCATATATTCTTAATACCTTCCACAAACCTTGTCTATTCACCCTGTCATATGCTTTCTCCAGATCCATGAAGGCTGCATACAACTTCTTGCCCTTCTCTAGAAACTTTTCCACTAAGGATCTAAGAATGAATATCTGGTCTACACAACCTCTTCCCTTCCTAAAACCTCCTTGTTCTTCTCCAACTAATTCCTCAGTAATTTCCCTAACTCTGTTAATAAGTATCCTACCATATATTTTTCCTATTACAATGAGAAGGCAAATGCCCCTATGATTACCACACACTGCTTTTCCCCCTTTTCCTTTGTACAGAGGAATAATTATACCAGACTTCCAATCCTCCGGGACTCTACCCTCCTCCCAAGCCAATCTGCACACCTTCCACATCCATTCTATTACTATCTCTCCCCCATGCTTCAGCATTTCACCACACACTCCATCAATTCCTGGGGCTTTCCCCATTTTAACTGTCTTCATTGCTTCCACCACTTCCATCCTGATGATTTCTTCCTCTCTTCTCACAACCCTCCTTCTCCCTGCCATTCCCCAGCCACTTATACTTGCATTACTTTCATTCTCTATGTTCAACAGTTCATTAAAGTGTTCTTTCCATCTGTTTACTTTTTCTCCCTTCTCCACTAGTAATCTACCATTTTTATCTTTCACACCCCCACTGACTTCGTTGTCACCCTGTCTAGCTCTCTTTATCTCCTTCCAGAACATTTTCTTACATTCCCTCCACTTTGCACTCAAATTCCCTCCAAATTCCTCATCCACTCTCTTCTTACTCTCTCTTACTAATCTTTTCACCTCTCTCCTCCTCACTACATATAACTCTCTCGTCCATACTGAGGATACTTATTTCACACTCTAACTTGAGATGGGGGCTCACTATAATTTCTTTGGTTAAGTTATCATTCATTAGGTCAGATGGTAGAAAGACTAGATGTTTTATACTGTACTTTTCACACACCGCTTAATTTTTGTCACATCAGAGCTCAAATGTGAAATTAATCATCAGTCAAAATTGCAATAAACAGACCACCTTGTGGATAATCATGTCATAGTCTGATTTGAGATGAAGCCTCAGGACAGTGTGTTGTGGTAGGTCCCAAGTGATCCTTACATCGAATTGGATTTTTCTTCTATTTTTCCTCTTCATTATAAGAATTTGTATTCATAAAATGCAAGGGGTGGAAAGAAATTACAGTATCATCACTAATCTGAATTACTGTTCAATAATCTATTGCTAAGTGTGGGAGACCTGTATACTTTACAGCATTAATCAGGGGAAAAGGAACTACTGTACTACATTGTATAAGATGCTGAAGCAAACATGGAACACAACTTGGGAAGAACAACGGATACAAGGTACTTACCATACTCCATCATGCTGAAAGGGCATGAGGGCCTCAAGAAGTCTGGGGTCAAGGCCAAAGAGATCCACACATGCAGCTGGAATCTGCCTTGTCAATGACTTCAACACCTGGTGGAAATAAAAAAAATAAATACTGTACAGTAAATAAATAAAATAAAAAAGTTTTAAATAAACTTCTTACATTACCTAAATCATCTCATAATTAAAAGGTATAATTGTAACTTAACCTGTACTATGCTAGCGATAGGTCTACGTCCTCCTCTAAAACACCAGCGACGAAGATCTATGTCCTGCAACACTGAGAGGACCTTGCAAGCGACTGACGTATCTCGCTACCTTCAGACACTTCGCTACGCTTACAACATTGAATTAGGAGCGCGGAAGGCGAGCGACAGTCTTCACAGGCTCACAGCCACTCTGCCCTCTCGGTAACTTTGAAGATTCCAGAGGCTGATTGGCACCAACCTGACACGATTCAACCAACTACTTTGGTGATTACTTTTATTAGTGCCAGGAATCTTATATTGATGTATTAAGCCAGTTTAGCCAGAAAACAAAAAAAATCCAAAATCAGTTCACAGGCTCACAGCTGCTGTGCTCTCTCAGTAACCTCAAAGATTTCAAAGTGGCACCAACCCCACTCGATCCAACCAACTTCTGGCTTTAGTGATTACTTTTATTAGTGCCAGAGATCTTATATCGATGTATTAAGTCCATTTAGCCCCCCCTCCCCCCAAAAAATCCAAAATCACCCGGCGTAGAGGGGTATTCCACCCCCCCAGTGCGGTACAGGTTAAATGACCAAATGAATACAAACACAGATGTGACTAAGTCAAATACCACAAAGAAAAACCTAGAATTCTTCATTACTTATTTTCCTCCTTACTTAATAACACCTTTTATCTTCATATATTTTCCCTGAATATTCTTTGCTCTCTCGTAGATTTTTTTTTTTTTTTTTTTAATGGCACAAATACATGAGCCAGACTGTATGGAAGACAGACCATTTCCTGTTTCTCTTTGTCAAAAAATCTTAAAAATAAAAACTTATTTTTATGAACAGGGACTTCATTTAGAATATATGAAATTATGGTATTTTTAAGAAGCTGCATAACCTATCTTATTTATAAACTTATCTGGTTATTAACCCACCACATCCCGGCAGATTTATCAACAATGACCCCTCCAGTCCCGGCAGATTTTGTTTTTGTTTTTTTTTGTGGGTGCTAAAACCTGTTTTTTATGAGAAACATCGAAAATTCAGAGAGAAACTGCTCACCTGAGCTTAGAAATGAGCTAAACAGGTGACCATTTAAACACCTGGCACCATGTTCTCTGGAGCCATGCTGCAGCTGTCGCATTTTCTATGGTAGTGGTAACTATTGCAAACCATTCAGAACAGGTAGATATTTGTTCATTTGGTACAAATTTATATGTAGTACAAGAGTATATTGGTTTTCACACAATAATATAGACGATATAAGCATTGTTTCACTCACCAAACACAGCAACATACTGCACCTTCCTTGGCGACATTACTATACCTCCTCATCACTTCTACTCGTTTCTTCCTCTGGCGCCGCGTAATCTTTGTTCTCCACGTCAGGAATAACTTTTGCCTTGAATTTCGTTGATGCAGAGACCATGGTGCGACATGTCTTTACTGGCCAGGTCACTGCTAACAGGTGAGTTGCCAAGAAAATGGGGGGGGGGGCACGTGGTCAGGCAGTGTCGCTACCTGGTGGCGGGTAGAGGAAGGTCTCCCACATATGCTTACCAAAAATCACCCGCGAAATTTGAAAAATATGCAAATGACAGACCTCGCAATTGCATGACATATGGATACGATGATGGGACTGAGTGTGACAAAACATTGCAACGTACCCATACATTTTCAAGATGCGGCGAGTTAAACACGTACCGTTGTAAGAATCCACCACAGACCTTAAAGGCCTTAAAATTAACTAATTCATCAAAGGACCTGGTCGTGAAAAAAATTTATTAGAATTACAGTATTGCACATACAGAGGCCTAACTACACTGTGCCCCCCCACTTCTCCCCCCTCAATAAGGGTTAAGGCATTGCCCCTGGGTAGAGGATTTAGGTTTTGGAGCATGTAGCACTTATGACCGGATGCCCTTCCTGATGTCTATGAATGATCCTTAAGTGGACTCAAACTCCCAACCCACTAAGCCATGGCTGCTACAACCTGCTAGGTGACAGGAAAGTGCTACCTCTCCCAGCACGGCAGCTTCCCCGAGAACGATCACGACTCTTGGATCCCTAGTCAGGCACTCTACCACTGAGCCGCCACAAATAAATATGATCAGCAACAATATCTGCAGTCTACACACAAAGAGATCCATATCCCATTAAGAGATCCATATCCCATTATAAAACTCTAACACAGAGGTTCTTAACCTGGGGGGTGCACCCCCCTAGGGGGCCGTGAGTAAATTCCAGGAGGGGCGCGAGCCTGGGAGAAAAAGTAGGAATTTCTCTAATTAAATTTGTAATTCTCTTAACAAGAGCATGGCCAATATCAAGATGATTATGAAAGAAATACAAAACACGTTTGGATAGCTTTATGAACTATGAGAAGTAGCAATACTTCTACATTCACAGCAGAAGGCAGATCTCCATGACAAGTTCCAGTCTGAAGGCTTTCTGCTATCTCTAGCTTACCTGGTGGACATCTCTGAAGCGCTGAATGCAATCAACCTTAAACTACAAGGGAAAACATCATCATCATCATGCACCACGACGCCATTCGAGCCCTTCAAGGCCAAACTCGACCTCTGGATATGTCGAATTCAGGATGGAAATACAGCCATCTATAGTAACTTGGATTCTGCTTTCATTCACAGTTACCTTGAACCTGAGTTTAAAAAAAAAAATAGTAATCAGTCATCTGGCTGACTTGAAAGCAGAATTAATCAGATACTACCCAGATATAGATGAGAAGTGTAAAGCCTGGAAATTCATCAGGAACCCATTTCAATGTGAGGTAGGTGATGTTTCGGATGAAGTGCAAGAGTATTTTCTTGAGTTAAAGTTCAACTTCTCAGCTGCGGAAGACTTCAAAGAATTGGATCTTGAGACATTCTGGGTCAAGTACCTTCCTGTTTACCCTCTGATCTCACAGCAAGCTCCTTGGATTCTGACAATGTTTGGATCCACGTATCTTTGTGAAGCTGCATTTTCCATGCTCATTGTTGTCAAGACCAAGTACAGAAACCGGCTGAACGTTGAAGGGGACTTACGTTGTGCACCCTCTGGCATTCAACCACGCATTCAAGACTTGGTAGCTAAGAAGCAGTGTCAAGTATTTCATTAAATTAGTAAGAAAGTAACCTCATTAAATATGCTGAGTATATTGTTTGCACAGAATTCATGCTCAATAAAATGACTAAAAACACCCATTTTTTCAGTTTTTCTATAAAATCTGGAAGGGAATTTTGTCAGTTCGGTTGAAGATGCCAGGGGGGTGTGGAGGGAAGGACCAACTACTAGAGGGGGCGTGGTAGTAAAAAGGTTAAGAACCACTGCTCTAACATGTTAACTAACTTGACCCAAACTTGACAACTACAGACATTCTATGACCCTACCTGGAGTACAGATATGCTACTGTTTAGTGGTAAAGCAGACATAAGACAGCAACATTCAAGAAGTTTAACTCGTGAATTCCGAGCCACAGCTCAGGCTGTGCTGGTCACGCATCACCGCTAACTACTCCACCCCTATGCAAACTTATGCATGGCACTACGCAAAGATAGAGAGAGAGAGAGATTTTTCTCCTCACCAGATGATGCCCTGGATGTTTATCTTCAGGTTTATAATAAACAAAAACAGTTTTTTTTTTTTCTCTCCCCTATGTAAACTTATGCATGGCCCTATGCAAAGATGGACAGATTATTTTCTTTTTCACCAGATGATGCCCTGGATGTTAACTTCAAGTTTATAATAAACAAAAAAATAATTTACTTTCCTTCATTTTTTGCACACCACGGGGTGGGAAAATTGTGCAATCAACGGGTTAAATGAATAAAAGAGTGTGGGGGGAGGTAACTAACTACATGGAAGACTTCAACCAACATGGGCAATGTGTGAAAAGCATGGTTTTCATAGAGGGTCTATTGTAGTAGTGTCAAAGATAAACCTGTGCAAAAGCAATGGGCAAACAGAGGCAGATCAAGACACTACTAAGAGAGCAGACTGAAAGAAATGGTGACATAACTGGGTGGTTAAGATTTGGACCAGAAGGAAGAGCTAGTAAGTGTCAGTAAGTGTTGTTACGTGTGGCCGCTATACGTGCTTATATTCATATACGGTAATCTCCCTACTATCCGGACGTCCACTATCCGGATGCATCACTATTCGGACATCGTAGGCTGTCCGACCCCCAAAATGCCCAAAAATTCAAAAAAATCTTTTAAAAATCCGATTTTTTTGGGACTGCGTCAGTTTGAATTACCCGTGTGCGCTGAACAGCTGTGTTTTCGCGCCTCCCGCCTCTGTCACAGTCTCATTTCCTACTCCGCTCCTGACTCATCAACACACTCTCAAAATGGCTTCTGATGTGCTTGGTTTTGTGGTGATACCCTACCTCCTGCAGGGCTTGATGCTGCTCTGCACCTTCTTCATCATGTGTGTGATGATGGCCCCGCCACCTGAAAAGACGAAGAAAGTGGTTCTGACTCTGGAGAAGAAGAGGGAGGTATTGGAGAAGGTGGACGCCGGGTGCCCGACATCACGGATCCTCCGTGAATTCAAACTCACTCGCTCCACTTTATTTGATATCAAGAAGTCCCGAGACAAACTACAGCAGTACACGGCTGATTTCGCTTCGAAAACCAGACGGGACGTGAAGAGGAAGATGATGTTTACTCCTACGTACAGTATGCTGAGATTGACTAAATTCTCCAGGACTCATCACTAGACCACACGGGAATTTACTGTTATGTACAGTGCGGTGAAGCGATGTGATGCAAGGTATGAGAAAGAAAATGTTGTGGAAAGTGCTGGCGAGAAGTGCTGGTGAGTGTAAAGTACAGCGGAAGTGCTAAGGCGTGTCAGGTGCAAAGTCTTACTGTCAGAGTCTGAGATGACCGAGAGGGTTGTACATCAGGACGGCGGCATCATTCTCGTAAGTACCCTAACTTCATCAAAATTCCTTGTTTTGTTCTTTCCATATCATTAATCTCATGCATAAACTGTGTGAAAGATGATTTCCATAATGGTTTTCATGTCTAACCTGTTTTCAGCATGCTGTAAATTGGTAAAAATAAAATCCGATAAATGTTAATCATAATTTCCTGCTTTCAGTTTAATTTTTTCATGCATGGTTTTGAAGTGCACAAGCTATGAAAAAGGTGAATGCCATTGATTTGTGTGTAAGATGATTTCCA
>JAGKTI010025678.1:2429-13881 GCA_018397915.1 Birgus latro
TCCCTCCCTTCTCCCTTCCCTCTCTTATCTTCCTCCCTTCCGTGTTGCCTCTCTTGCTCCCTTCTCCCCTCCCCTCTGTTATATCCCTCCCTCTTTCCAGCCCTTCCCCCTTCGCTGTTTTCTCCCTCCATTACTTCAGTACCTGCCCTCCTTAGACACTATAAATCCAGCTTTCCTTTCCTCCCTGTTTACGTGCCTCTCTCCTTTGCCGTCTCTTTACTGGTCTCTGTTCCTCTCACTTTCACACATACTAAACCACCCTGGACCCGACGCCAGGAAACGATAGGGTATAAGCAGTCAATAATTCAGAGCCATACACACAACTCTAACTCTTTTTAACTCATTTTCTAACTCTCTAGGGACTCCAACTTTCTCTTCACCCCTCCCACCTCTCACCCCTCCTTCACCTCCCCCTCACCCCTCCACGCACACACCAAGCTCCCTTAAATACTGCCTTACCTTAAATTTCCCTCTTAGGCAATGTGTTCTTGCAGCCATCTCACTCTCACGACCCAGCCACCTTCTCCCTCCTCCTTCCACCTCACTCCCATACTTGGTCATCCTGCCTTCCTTCCTTTAGCCGTCTCCCTCTCATTCTTGTTCATTCTCTCCTCCTTTCAGCCATCATTCTCTCTTATTTAGTCATCTCTTTCTTCTTCTTCTCCTCCTCCTCCTCCTCCTCCTTCGTCTTCTAAGCGCCTATTCTCCTACTTTCTCCTTTTCTCCAATCTCTCTCATTCTCATACTTAGTTATTCTCACCTTCAAAGCAACTCATTCTTATGTTTGGTCATCTTATCCCTTCTCCCACCTCCTCCCTCTCGCAATATCTTCCTCTCCCTCTTCTCAGTCATCTCATCCCTTCCCCCACAACCTCCCTCTCACAATATCTTCCTCTCCTTCTCTGCCATCTCATTCTCTTCTCCCACCACCTTCCTCTCACACTAAAATCCTCTCCTTCATCTCCAAGTCATCTCACTCTCATCTGATCTTATGGTAATGTCTGAAAATGTAAGGTATTCGTTCTAGACTTTCCCGAGCAATCTGAAGTGACAATACTTTAGAATTACCAGATATTCCCCATACAGTGTGACGGTAAAAAATATTCGGCTCTACTTACAACATAAAAGCCTTGAATCTTTAATAATAAGTATAAGGCGAGCTAAATCTTATATCACACTGTTTATTTACTTTATTAGCAGCTTGTGAATGTGTAAAGTCTAGTTTAGGGAGACGGAAATGGCGGAGGAGAGAGGAGGGAGAGGGGAGAGGAGGAAAAGGTAGGGAAGGAGGAAGACAGCAAAGGGGAAGCAGAGGGAAAAAGACTGGCACAGAGGGCAGAGGAGAGAAAGGGGAGGGAAGGGGGAAGGAGGGAAGGGTAACAGGTAGGGAAGTGAGAGGAAGGGAGGCGAGAGTAAAAGGAAAGGAAAGGAAGGGGAAGCGGTATGGAGGAAAAGGGAAGGAATGAGTAGGGGAGGGTTAAGTAGGGGATGTGAAGATAAGAGAAAAGTAACGTAGACGGGAGAAAAAGTATCGAGTGAAGTGGATAGTAGTAGTAGCAGTAGTACGTGAACCGGAGGAATGAAAAGCCTGGACTAACGGAGGAACTGGAGAAGAAAAGAGGCAAGAAAGAAGGATAGAGGATGGGAGGAAGGGGAATG
This sequence comes from Birgus latro, assembly GCA_018397915.1. Taxonomy (NCBI): domain Eukaryota; kingdom Metazoa; phylum Arthropoda; class Malacostraca; order Decapoda; family Coenobitidae; genus Birgus; species Birgus latro. Next base: position 4,089 of record JAGKTI010025678.1, read on the forward strand.
GTAGAAAATCGAGGACAGAGGAACCGGGGAACATCATCTATAGGTCGGAGGAGGAGGCGGGAATGGTGACAGTTCTGGCAGATAGAGTAGGGAAAGGCGAGGAAAATTAAAGCAAAAAAGGGGAATAAAATCATGGCATTCCTGGGTAGACATGAAAAAAGTTATGACAACGTTGATCAGAAGGAGAAATTTGGGGTAAAAAGGACACAGAGCGGAAAAGTGTTGCAGTGAAGGTTAGAGAGGGGACAGTAAGATAAAGGGAAAGACAGGAATAACTGGGCTGGTCAGGGCAATGAGGAAAGGAAGGGGAAAGGAAGGGCAGCTTGGGAAAAGATGGGGCCAAAAGGGAAAAGATAAGGCATGGTAACACACTGAGGAAAGAGAAAGGAAGTACAGGGCAAAGCAGGGAAAGGCAAGATTACGCAGAATAGGTTACAGGCGAGAGAAACGCAGGGCAGGCAGGGCAGGGCAGCGAAGAACAGGACAGGACAGGACGAGGTAGGAAAGGACAGGACATGGCAGGACAGGGCTGGTAGGGAAAAGCAGGTCATGAGAGGCCGTGGGGAGGCAGGCCGAGTGAAGTGATAAATACGAGAGTGAAATGAGGGTGAGGGGGAGCACAAGAGAAGCCATGACGGGCCGGAAAGAGAGAGAGGGTGGAAGGGGAGAGGAGAGAGGGGAGATATGAAAATGAAGTGAGGGGAGACACAGTGCAGAGGAGGCCTGGATTTGTGGATGAGGGAAGGGCGGAGAGGAAAAGGAAAACAGCGAGAGGAACAGAAGGAAGACATGGAAAGAACGAAGTCGAGAAAGGGGGGGAAAACTGAAGGTAGGGGAGGGAAAACAAAGGAAAGAAGAGGAAGAAGGGAGAATGAAAAAAAGGGAAGGGATGGAGGAAGAGAATGAAAGGGGATGCGGGAGAAGAATGAGAAGGAGACAGAGGTAAGAGGAAGGAAGTGGCGAGAAGGAAATTAAGGAAGTAAGACAGGGAAAATAAAGGAATGAGAGGGAAAAGGGGTTGGCAGAAGCTGATAAAGAATAGACCTAAAGGAAGAAAGAGGAGAGAAGGGGAGACGTAAGGTAGGTAAGGGAAATGAGACAGAGAAGGAAAGAAAAAGAAAGATGTGGAATTAAGATAAACACGAGAGAAAAGAAAGCAAGGGAGAAAGAAAAGAGGAATTAACTAAACGAGGAACAAGAGGAGGAACGAAAAAGAAGGGACAGACACAAGAGGATTAAGGAGGAAAAAGGAAGGGGGGAGAGATAAATGGGAAGAGGGAAGGAAAATGGGAGGAAAGTAGAGAAGGGTAGGAAGGAGGGGAGAGAAGGAAGGGAAAATGAAAGATAAAGAGAGGGGAAGATGGGGGTAAAGAAGAATTAAAGAGGGACGGTTAATAATATAGAGGGGAGAGAGTAGGTGAAGGAGCAGAACCTGAAAGAAAAGGGAAATGGGGAGAGGGAAGGAAGTAGGAAATGTGTTAACGCGAAGGATAAATATGAGAAAATGCGAAACTGATTTGAAGGAGAGGGGAAGGAGGGGAGAAGGAGGAAAAAGATGATGATGATGACAGTGCCGATGACAATAAGGAAGTCCATGATGATGATGATGATGATGATGAAAGAGGTGGATGAAGAGGAAAAGCTGGGAAAAAAATATGTTAAGGAGAAGTGGCAAAGAACTGATTTTTTAGAACGGCGACTGAAATGAGCCGGGGGTATTTGGAGGTGAGTGAGGAGGGGGGTGTGGGTGGAGGGGTGGAGGAAGGGTTAGGCGAGAGGGGGCATCAGAAAGAACGGAAAAATACTGAACGTCGAACGGACATAACTGACATTGGGAGGGAAAAATGCCGGAGATAAGGAAAAAAAATCATTGACACTGTGAACATGCTCTGAAAAAACTGTGACATAACTGCATACTCCATGGAAATCCACTGAAATGAGTAAATGTATGGGTGGAAGAAGTGGAGGGAGGGGAAGGTGTGGGGTGAAGAGGTAAGGTGGAGGAGGAGGAGTGAGGCTGAAAGGGTGAGGTGAAGGTGGAACAGAAAGGTGTGGTGGAGAGTCGAGGTAGAGGTGGAAAGGTAAGGTGAAAAGAAGTGTTATGGACGGGTGAGGAGACTTGAGGTGAAGAGAAGTGAGGTAATGGGGCTGAGGTGAAGTTGGTGAGGTGAGATGGAAAGGTGAGGAGAGGTGATATGAGGGGAGTTGTGGAGATAAGGAAAGGTGAGGTTAAGGTGGAGTAAAGTGAGGTTAGGTGAGGTGGAGGTGGAGATGTGAGGTATAGTTAAGGTGGTGAGAAACAGTGAGGCAGAGAATTAGGAAAGGTGAGGCGGAGAGGTCAGGAGAGATGCTATGAAGGTGGAGAGGTGAGGTGGCTGCCAAGGGTGACCAGAGCATCTTTAAAACCTCCCAATTCCTCGCCCCATTCACCCTTCTTGCACTCTGTATTCATCCCACTTCCTCCTACCCAGTCCACCCCATCCCACCTACCCTGCCCCACTTTACCATACATCCCCTCCCTTATCCTTTTTCTCGCCCTCTTCCCCCTCCCTCCAAACTTGCCTGTCCTACCCTTCCCTTATACACCATCTTCGTTACCCCAACCACTCTTACACTCCCTTACCCTTCTCTCCTTCCTTCCCCCTCTCCCACCTTGCCCATCTTACCTTTACCTTTCACATTCTCCTCACCTCCCCATTTCTAGCCTCCCTTTCCTCTGTCCACTTCCCTTACTTCCTCCTGCTTCACCTTGCATCCTCTTCCTACCTCACTCTTCCTCCTTCCCTTACCTTTCCTGTTCTCAGCTTCAGAAAATCGACTATCTACCCACTCTGCACAAATTCCTACACACACGTTTATGAAGTTATTACATACACTCTGCATTCTCTCCTTTCTCCACTCGCCTCTTCTCCTTTACCACTTGCTTTTCCCTTCATATTCCAGACTTCGGAAATGCACCCTTTAAACACATCCACATGTAGTCCTTCCAAGCGGCCCTTCGCACTCACCCAAGTCTTACAGTCATACTTATGCAAATACACGCACATTCATATGCGCACATAAGCGGGCACACGCACACATGTTCTCATGAATACAGAATTCTCACGGCCACGCTTATTTGCGAACACAGCCAAGACGCACACGGTCTTTAAAACATACATACTTCATCTTAGTTACTTCATGCACGTACTGACACATTCTCTCTCTCTCTCTCTCTCTCTCTCTCTCTCTCTCTCTCTCTCTCTCTCTCTCTCTCTCTCTCTACAGAAGTGGCCTGCTATTTAAAAAGGCGTGAGTTTGAACCAGGACTTGAGCAAGGAACAACTGAATTATTTAATTCTCTTTAAAACTAACTTTACCCTTCTCCAGCAAAATATGTCGAGGTATCAAAAACACCTCTGCCAGTACCATCACACAATTTATACATCATTCAACCCTAACACGCATTTAGCATAGGCACTGGATACTACTGTGCAAATGGTGACATGTGCAGGTGTGTGGCACGTGTGATGACAAACACTGTACATAAGGAAGCGAACTGTCACTCATTGCCCAGAGTATTTAAAAAAAAAAAAATACGACGGCTGACTTGTAATTCGTTTCTTGATATTTCCAGATGACTTTATTGAGCTTAGGAAAGGCGCCTCTAAAAGCAGTGGCTAATGATGGTTCCATAACTCCTCCACTTCCATAAAGACATAATTGGGAAGGGGTTAAGGGATTGCAACACCAGCCAATAAAAAGCTAGGATCAAGGAGCAATAATTAGATTTCTTCGTCACTTGTTTTATATCACTTAAAACTAAGAAATATGCTACTTATGATCTTCAGTGTGTATGGTCGCTTTAAAATGTATCTTAACCCAAATGGTCGATGATAATACTTGAGTGTTGTTGCTCTCGTGTGTGTGTGTGTGTGTGTATGTGTTTTCGTAAATCATTTTTGAACGCAGTGTATCGTGTATCCTTCATGTTCTAATAAGATCCATCTTCATGGTATATTAATAACAACACCTGGCACATAAATACATGAAAAATTACTGGACAACTGAAAAAGAAAAGAAAATCCACTGTTTCAAAATACAAACAAGAACAGAGAAAAAAAAACTTTGCTGGCACTGTACAAGTTATAAAATGTTTGTCTCTATGTTTTAATCAAAGTAGCAAACAAACATGTCCATAAATGAATATTGTCTGGAAATTACATTCAACCGTTTCAGTCAGATAAAAAATTAAGACAGAAAAATGTAAGGTTAGTGCCTGGATCGGGCACGCATCGCCAAAATCAATTCACGGGTAACTGGTTCGGCACAATTACACTCACACATTTCCTGCTGCAGTTCCCACCACCCGTTCCTGTATAATTGTTTGAGCGATTGAAACGAGCGAGAACACTAGCAGACATGTAGCAGAGCGGCGGAGGACTCACCCAAAACTCGGTTATGTAGGAAAGTGTTTAAGCTGCAGGGAACTGTTGAAATGCTTGTGGAATAGTAATAGAGATATTTACGTGGTTTTCTCAAAATTCGTCACTATATTGTTTTTAAAAAATCTCCAAATTAAGTACAAAGCTTGATTATCTAGGAGTGTTTTTTTAAAGTATAGTAGAAGTACGAATATCGCTGAAAATATTATGGAAAAAATAAGTGTTACCTAAATGACTTTTCTAAAAATTTACCGGCATATCGAAGGGCAAAGTAGATCCATGGGTGATAATATATGGCTTGGCTAAAGTGAAGCACCATATGGGAGTTTGGTGGTGAAACACCTTGCATGTGAAAATCCTTTGTGAGGTACAATGACGCACTAAATTGGGCATTGCTGGAGTGAAGAAGCTTATATAAAAATTCTTAGGAAGCTGAAACAAAACACCATTTGGGGCTTGGCTGGAATGAACAATATGCATATGAAAATCCTTAGGCATGAACAACTCTCCGCACCAGTTTCAAAAATAAAAAGAAATTAAAATTGAGGACCTAAACTCAGTTATGTAGGAAATTACAAGAGCTGCAGTGTACCTGCGAACATCACTAGAAAGCTAATATAAAACATTAACAAGCATTTCCTTTTTAAGTAAGACGCCTATAACATCATATATGAAGGTAAACTAGGCTGGAATATGAGTTTTATAATTACTGTATTATGACAAATCCAAACAGGTTTCTATGTTTGAGTGTGTCCAGTATTCTGCTGCTGTTAATGGTACTTTTCTCTAGGGTTTCGAACAAAAAGGTGTGACATTCCACCTTTCCAGACAGCACAAATCTTCAGGTCAGCTTAGCAAATCTCACTGGTTAAACACTTGGGATGACAGCGGAGAACCAAACAAAGGACACTGTGAGGGTGGCGACACGGAATGTAATGGGTGAAGTGAATGAAAGGGTGATCTTGCAGGTGCCTGACGGTAGAAAACTGATAATAAATGGGAGGGTGAGAGTGTGAAAAAAGAAAATGGGTGTAAATTGGGTGTGAGTGTGCTGCAGTGGATAAGAATGGCAGGGCAGAGGAGAGTACAGTAAAATTATGCATTATTTTAGGCAAGAGGTGGATTGACGTTATAAAAATTATGGATCATATGGACCAAAGAGTGTGTGTGTAAATATGAAAATAGGAATACAAGCGTGAGTGACAGTATGCTGATATATCGCGCCAAAGGACTGAACGGCAAGAGTGAAAGGGAAATTCTGGGCGAACGTAGAAGCATTGCCTGGAGATATCTGTGAGTGGTGACAAAGTGTTCTTAGTCGTAGATATGAATGGAAAAGTGTGGAGTGGTAGATAACATGGGGTGATTGGGTAGCAGGATGTACCCTCTGAGGTGGATAGGAACAGAGGTGCCCTGGTGGATGTTTGAACGAGGACGTGCTTGCCAATATCCATGTATGTATACAGTATATATATATATTTTTTTGGGTGAGGGGAGGATATTTTTCAAATTCCGGGTTTTGGCGAAGAGAAGAAAAAGATAATCCGGCGGGCCCTCGTATCTATCTATCTATCAATCAAACAGTCTATCTATCTACAGTATATCTTTCTATATCTGCCTATCTATCTATCTATCAATGAATCAGTCTATATCTGTGTATATCCTTATCCATCTATGTATATGTATATCCATATCTATCTAAACAGGGAAAGTCTCAAAGTAAGGTTAAAGGTCAACCGGAGTAAAACAAATATTTAATCCAAGTACACCAAAGAGCGTTATCAGAATTAACGAAGAAAGTCGTGAAGAAGCTGAGGAGTACAATGACCTGGGGCAAATACTAAAACTAAAGAAAGACCATGATAGTGAAATAAAAAGTCGCATTACACCTGAACAGAAAGCTTCAGGTAAATATAGTGCCATGAAAGGTAGTTTGCCAGTGTGTGTGAAACAAAAAGTATATGAAGATTGTATAATTTCAGCTGTGACTTTCCGTTGTGAGACTTGGAAGCTAACAGAATCAATGGAAAACACACTGATTCGTTCTCAAAGAGCAAGGGAAAGGTCAGTGTTGGGAATATCTTTGAGGGGCAAGAAATGATCAACTTGGGTGATGTACAAAAGAACAGAAATGGAGGTGGACAGGTCACGTAGCAAGAATAAGGAATAACCGATGGAGCAAGAGGCTAACTGACTGGACTCCACATCTTCCCTTACTCCTTTTGACACCCCTAATCAGCATTTCACCCCCTCCCTCACTATTTACTTCATTTACATGCTCACCCTCTCTCACTATCACCCTCCCTCCTTCTCCCTCACACCCCTCTTCTCCCTCCCTCTCTCACTTCCACACTCCCTATGCATAGGCCATTATCACACCCCTCCACACCTCTCGATAAATCTCCCCTCTCTTCCTCTCATACCCTCTCCTTCCCTCTCACGCACATTCCTTTATCCTTCACTTTCTTTCATCCTTCCCTTATTGTTTATATCCTCACCACTCCCTCTCTACATTCAGGTACCTCTTCCCTCATCCTAATTTGTCTGTCTGTCTGTCTGTCTCTCTCTCTCTCTCTTTAAGTGTCCCCACATCCCTCACCCTTTCTCTTATCTCGCGCTCCACTCCCTCCTGTCCCTGCTCCTAAGCTCCCTCCCGCCATCCTCCCCCCTCTCTCCCTCTCTCCCTCCCTCCTGGATCTATTGCTCTATTGCTACGAATTGCACGCTGACTCTAACATTTTGTCACTGAACCTTACAAAATGTAAGCAGGAGGGTTAGACAGGAAGGAGGAAGATAGCGTCAGACATGTAATAGAAATCTTATTGAGCTAAGGAGTGAAGGTTGAGAGAGAGAGAGAGAGAGAGAGGAGGGAGGGGGGAGGTGCAGGGATAGGGTCATTTGTACCCGCTGTGAGGCTATTAATCCACGTCACCAGGAAGTTTCCCCCTTGCCGACATAATTCCACGGCCTCACCCTGCCTCACCCACACCCACTTGACTCCATTACCCTCGCAAAAAAGGGGCTTGAAAAGTAGAGGTGAAATGTATGGATTTTTTTTTTTGTGTGTTTCTCCTTTTTAAACCTGTAATTAACTTCCACTAATCTAGCTAAATTCAACAAACCAGCGATTAAAATTCTCTCTCTCTCTCTCTCTCTTTTTCTTTCTCCCTCTCTGTACTATATATATAAATCCATCTACTTATCTCTCTGCATCAGTCTACCTATCTATCTGTCTACCTTTATGGCTGGTTGTCGTTCTTCATCTCTCTTTCTCATTTCTCTTTCCTTCTCTCCCTGTCAGTCCTGTTCGTTTTCTTTTCTCTCTCTGATCCCCCTCCGTCACTCTCTACTGCTCCTCTTCGTCTGTCCAACAATCGATGGGTTTTGTGATGGAGCTGTGTAAGGCCTAGTCATCCATCATAGGAAATCTGGTTACAACATGCCCTGTGAATGCCAGGCTCAGGGTCACCGTGATGCAGGTATGGAAACGTGTTCGTGTTTTGTATGTGTATATGATAGTCTGTGTGTGTGTGTGTGTGTGTGTGTGTGTGTGTGTGTGTGTGTGTAAATAAGTAGTTAAAGTTACGATGATGCTGGAGTAGAAATCATTACTTTATTTACGTGTCTTGCCCCTTAAGAACATGTCATCGACTTAGGCTGACAGACGGAGCATTTTGAGCAGTTTAAGCGAATTACCTTTAAAAGGGGGTTAATGAAAGCTGCATCTAATCCTCTAGTTCGAGTGGTCTTTCCTAAAGCTGATCATAATTATTTGGTACTAAAAAACACGAATGAAGTAGTGAGTTAGGGAAGCCGACTGTGGTGATGGGAGTAATGGTAGTGTGGGGAAATATAAGGTTATTCTAATCAACTTGTCTGTATAGGTCACTGTAGTGGGAAGGATGATGATGATGATGATGATGATGATGATGATGATGATGATGATGGTGGTGATGATGATGATGATGATGATGATGGGCATTAGTGCAGGGTGGGTGTAGAAGGGGATTCTGTATAAAAATCTTTCTGTTTAATGCTGGATCCTGTAAAAGTTTTCCTTAATAAAAACTTAGCGTATTTCTGTCCCAAATCAAGTACGAATCCTGCTCCCCCCAGTGCACTTTCTCTCCCCCGTAATACTCGTATATTCCCCAATCATTCCTTTACCCAATATTGTTCTTTGGTCTTCCTCCTATTCTTCCAGCCTTCATATTGGATTCCTCATTGATCCTCGATATTGTGGTGGACGAAGGTATGCTGTGGTATGAAGTGGTGAGGTTTGGTGTAGTGTGGTTATATGGTGTGGTGCCTGGGTTCCAGTATGGGTGTGGTGAGTGTTAGTGTGGTGTGGTTTGGGTGTAGTTTGATGGTGCAAGTATGGTATGGTGTGGTTTGGGATGACTGACAGTGTACTATGAATATGGTGAATGGTGTGATGAGCTGTGTCCTACTGTAGATATGACGTGTGATGCAGCGGTGTAGTTGTAGCTATGTAATTCAAGTAGTGAGGTGTGTCAGAAACTCCATATTGCTCTGGTCAGTAAAATCAAGGTGGGTGAATAAATCTAAGCTGGCCATGGTTCCCGGCCATTGGACTAAAGACACATCATTTCTGGCAGTCGTGTGAAAGTAATAAGGTTAAAATAAAGCAGGTGTGGTATTAGTGAAACAGTTAAATGCTGGCCCGACTTTGCCGCCGATGGTCCTGGAATGTATATCACGTTCCGCTTAAAAAGACATATAAGGAAAAAGTCCGCTATGTCCGAGTTTGCAGGGGAATCTGAAGTATTTTTCCTCTAGCGTACATAGCATGCAAGCCAGGGGTTACATTTTCCAATACAAATACGATAGATTCTGGGTCAAAACATAGACTGTATTATTTTGCAGGAAGGACTAGGGGCACAGGAAGCTTCGCGATTTTTAGGACGGGCAGGATACGTGGTAAGACTTTGTGCTCTCTTTTCCCCGTCCTTCGTGCAAAACAGATCTATGTTACGACAGGGAATAGTTTGTAAATTTGCCCGAGAATCGCAGCCCAGAATAATTAAACATGCGTCTTGGTAGGGAACTGGGTAATATTATGGTTTTAGTTATGAGTTATAGGAATGTTACCGTCAGCTGGCGTGTCTTAAGATTCATGTCCTCGGGCACAACAGGTAACAGTTAGTGATGGAGAGGGTTATTAGGAGTGAAGGAAGGGTCACGGTTATAGCTGATAATTCTCTCTCTCTCTCTCTCTCTCTCTCTCTCTCTCTCTCTCTCTCTCTCCCTCTCTCTCTCTCTGACTCTCTCTAAGCCTCATTTCCATGCCATCTCCTTTACCCTTTTTCCTTCAAACTATTTTTCTTTTCCACAGTACTTTCCTCCTT
>JAGKTI010025679.1:0-13881 GCA_018397915.1 Birgus latro
TATATATATATATATTTGTATAGGAATAGGGCATAGGGCTCATTTCAGTGGATGAAAACAGTGGAAAAATCTGGGGAAGATTTACTTAGTGCAGAGTGGCTGAGCAGATGACATCAGTTGGTAATTGAGGGGAGGTAGGGAGGGGAGTCTAGAATGGGGGAAAATGGCTAAATTGTCAACAGTGGACGGGAGTACTGATGACATTAGCAGCTCTGACTATTGTTGGACATTGGCAATGCTGATAGATGATACAAGTCACCACCTGAAAGGCCGGGGGAATTAAAAAAAACACAGAGTCACAGAAGTGACGCCCCGCGGTATGATCCATTGCACCCAACCGTCACGAAAGTGACGACACGCGGTTAGGGGTTAAGAACATAAAAAGAGAGGATAACTGCAGTAGGCCGCTTGGCCCATGCTAGGCAGCTCCTAGAAGAGCATCTGAACTACTAGAATGAGATAAGGAGAGCAAAGAATAAGGCCCTACCCCGCCCTCCAAACCCTCCAGCCAAAGCCTGCAGGAAAAAGTCAGAAAGAACACCAAGTAGTATAGAAAAATGGCGTGGACATTTTATAGCAAAGTGTGAATGGAGAATAGAGACTATTGTAGTGTAACCTGAAAAGGAAAAAACATGGATTTGTATTGGTTATAAGATTTTTTTTCTATACCCGCTCCTTATTTGCCATATGCTTATCTAGCCTATGCTGGAAACTCTCAATGGTTGAGGCAGCAACTACTTTGCTAGGTAGCTTATTCCATGCATTTACTACTCTATTACCAAACCAATTTCTATCTATTTCCTTCCCAAAACGGAATTTTTCTAGCTTGAAACCATTACTTCTAACTTAGTTCTATCCTCTATGCTCACTTTAAGTACCTTGCTAATATCTCCCTTGTTTATACCCTTCATCCACTTGAACACCTCAGTTAAGTCTCCCCTTACTCTACGCCTCTCTAGTGAGTGGATATTTAGTCTTTTTAGGCTGTCTTCATATGACAGGTTCCGAACGTCACGTATCATTTTTGTTATTCTTCTCTGTACATAACGAGTTAATAGCCATTCTATAGTAAGGACAACAAAAATGTACTGTGTAGTCTAAATGTGGTCTTAACCTGCCGAGTCCCGACCGGTTTTTTTACCCAGCCTACCCCCAGATCCCGACCGGTTTTTTACCCAGCCTACCCCCAGATCCCGACCGGTTTTTTACCCAGCCTACCCCCAGATCCCGACCAGTTTTTTTACCCAGCCTACCCCCAGACCCCGACCGATTTTCGACTTTTTGTTTTTTGGCTGAAACCTTCGCTTTTTGGTGAGAAACATCGAAAAATCATAGTGAAATCGCGATCCTGAGGTTAAAAAATGTTGATACAGGTGTCTCTCAACCTTACGTTTTCCTTCTTTTTCAGGGTACATGGCTAAGAAAACGAACTATGGAAGGGTTGACTAATTCAAGCCACTTTAAATTACTTATTTATTTAATTTATTTGGTACGAATTTATGTGTAGTAAAAGCCTATAATGGTTTTCACACAATAATATAGGCGTTTATAAGCACTGTTCACTTACCCAAAACCCGAGTATATGGCACCTTCCTTTACGACATTACCACCTCATCACTTCTGTTTGTTTCTACCTCTAGCTTCTTTGTTTCTTTGTCCTCCACCTCAGGAATCACTTTCACCATGAATTTCGTCATTAGAGAGATGGTGGGGTAACATACCTTTATTGGCCAGCTTAGTGCTAACAGGTGAATTGCCCAGTGTGGGGGGAGGGGGGGAAGGAGGGGTTAGGAGGGGCCAGGCAGTATCCCCGCTTAACAGCAGGTAGAGGAACCAAAAATCACCCGCGAATGTTGAAAAATGTGCACACGATGGGCCTTGCAATTGCGTGACGTACGGTGTACGTCGTTGAGTCTGTCTGCGGAAAAAAGTTGCGACGTACACCATACGTCGATGGGACTCGGCGGGTTAATGCTAGATAAAGTTGCAATATCACTTTTGATGACCTATTGCTCACGCTTCTCGTAATAAATCCTAGGTCCCTATTAGCTTTATTTCTAAGTGTTCTCTAATCTTATTTGCCAAAATTGACTCTAGCATTTCCCCTGCTATTGACATTAGACTTATCGGGCGATAATCTGATGCAGCTGATTAATCACCGTTTTTAAAAATGGGCGCCATTTTTGCTGTCTTCCACGCCCCTTGAACTTATCCTGTAATTAGAGTCATTAAATAACGTTAAAAGTGCTTGACATATTTCTTCTTTGGTTTCATTTATAATTTTTTCATATATATTGTATAGTCCGGACCTGGCGATTTTTGAGGTTTTAATGTATTAATTTTTTTCAATACATCATCCTTATTAATGGTTATTTTACGAAGAATATTTCCGAATTATCATCGTAAACATTTGCTGCTTGAGGGACCAGGTCTAGATTTTCCTTGCTGAATTCTGATATGAAATAATTATTTAGGATGGAGCACATTTCTTTATCTTCAATGGTAATGTCACCTGATTCTGTTGTGAGAGGTCGTATCCTATCTTTATTTTTTTCATACGGTACATAAGGTAGTGTGTTGACCTGTCTCGGCTGCCTCCCTTTTCTTGGGGGAAGCAGCCTAGGTATATAGATAGATAGATAGACATTTGATAAAAACTCTTGTTTTTTTTTTCGATTCACTAGCAACCTTATTTTCATAACTTCTCTTTTCTTTCAGTATCTCCCACTTTACTTCTCTGTTGAAAATCGTGTACCGATTATGTAAGTGTTTCTCTCCACGTTTTATTTTTCTGTATTTTCATTTCCTTTGGCCTATGAGAGATTTTAATTTGTTGTTTAACCATCTTGGTTCTGAATTATTCGTTCTAAACGATTTTGAATGGATATATCCATCTTGGCTTCCGTGTATGATATCTACTAATTCATTATATTTCTCACTGGCCGAACGGCTGCTTGGTACTGGACCTGAGTTAATCCTCGTCACCTGAACTACACTCCCACTTATGACCTGACCTACACTCCCACCTTTTGACAGAGACAGTATAGCCCTGACCACCAGAATTGTCTCACAATGCAATGACATAAGAAAACTGAAAATGTTAGAGGCAATTTATATAAGAGAAAGAACACCGATGATTAATATACAGATTAACATGACTACGAACATATCCTTGTTTGATGGTGCTACACGCAGCCGTACAAGGGACAGCGAAACTTTCACCTCAGGAGTAGACTAGCACCAATCGAGCAGGGCAGTACTCCCAAGGTGGATGAAAAGCTGATAACAGGGAGAGCTGGAGCTCCCATTTCATCAGCCCTCAGGACTAGTTCCTGACCATCCCTCTTTGCTGAACTTTTTCTGTGTTTCAGTTACACGGAGAGTAGGCCAGCATGCTCTCCAATACAAGTTTCTCTAACTGTCAACACCAAACTACATGCACAGTACACACTTAACATCCTTTTCAAAAGTGAAAAAAAAATATATATAGCTTCAATAAATAAGGCTTCGGAGTTCCCACGGGGGGGGACCATAAATGCCCCCATCTGCTCATCTCTCGGTAACAACTCAGAGAGATGCTTTGGAACCACTGTCCGACTCACTTCTTCTTCATTTCTGCAACATTCGCTGCCTTTTTTCTAACTTTCTTTCTGTGGAGCTCCACCTCTCCTCCTCTAAACCTCACCTTCTTTTCCTAATAGTCTCAGCTGCCTGAGGGAATTAACAGCAAACCCTTTTCTGTATCCTCCTACTTTCTCTATACTCATTTCAAAGCCAGAGATGGCTGTTGTGTATATGTACACAACGACCTATCTTGCTCTTGTGTTCCTGAGCTTGATTCTTCTGAATTCTCTACTCTCTGGCTTCGGCTCTCCTGTCATTCTCTGACTAAATATATTTGCGCTGTATACTTATCGCCTAATTCTACTGACTATCAAAAATTCTTCGACTATCTTACTTCTACGATGGAACACATTCTATCCATTTCTCCTTTCTCGGAAATCTCCATTCTAGGAGATTTCAATGTTCACCACCACCATTGACCCGCATCTCCTTTCACTGATCCACCTGGTGAACAAGCCTACACCTTTTCTATCCTTAATGACCTAGATCAGCTTGCACGGCACCCTACACGTATCCCCGACCTCCTTGGATAGAGCTCCAACATACTTGACCTCTTCCTTACAACTAATCCTTCTGCCTACACTGTTAATCTTTTCTCTCCATTGGGCTCCTCTGATCATAACCTTATTACCTTAACCTTTCCTATCGCGGCCTGTGGACCCTCCAAAGAAACGTCGTCTGTGGCACTTTGGAGCTGCAGAGTGGGAGGCCCTCAGGTAGTACTTCTTTGATTTTCCCTGGAATGATTATTGCTCCCATGGCTGGGAACCATTTGCGTGTGCCTTACGCATTACGGAGGTTATTCTCTCAGGCATGGAAGCATACATTCCTTTCTCATATCCTTTGTCTAATGCAACAAAGCCTTAGATTAATCACGCTTGTTCTAATGCTGTCTGCAACAAGGAGAGTGCCTATAAAAGGTACCAGAGCCAACCCACACCTGAATAACATCTTTCTTATGTTTCTGCCCGTAATCGTGCTAAGTCTGTTCTTCGCTGTGCTAAAAATCATTTCATCAGTACTAAATGGTCTCAACTCTCCAACTCGAATTCTTCCCGCTCCTTCTGGCACCTTGCCAAAAACTTTTCTAACAACTTTACTTCAAAATCCTTGCCTCCTCTTTTCTACTCTGATGGCTCTGTAGCTATTTCTTATATGATAAACCAGATCTCTTCTCTCAGACTTTCTCCTCCAATTCCACCTTAGACGATTCCGGTGCTGTTCCTCCATCACTTCCCCACACTGACTTCCTCATGACTGGCATGAAAATTTCTTCAGCTGATGTATTTTCTGCCATCACTGGTCTCAATACTAACAAGGCATATGGGCCTGATGGGATTCCTCCTGTTGTCCTCAAGAACTGTGCTTCTGTGCTTACACCCTGCTTAGGTAAACTCTTTCACCTTTGTCTGTCAACTTGTACCTTTCCTTCTTGCTGGAAGTTTGCTCTCATTCAGCCAGTCCCAAAGAAGGGTGACCATGCCCAACCCTCTAACTATCGTCCTATTCCTTTAACATCCTGTGTCTCAAAAGTATTCCAGGCTATTCTTAACAAAAAAAATTTAAAGCATCTTTCCTATCATAACCTTTTTTCTGATCGTCAGTATGGGATTCGTCAGGGACGCTCCACTGGCGAACTTCTCACCTACATTTCTGACTCCTGGTCACCCTCCTTTCGGGACTTTGGCGAAAGCTTTGCCATTGCACTTGACATCTCAAAGGCTTTCGATTGAGTCTGGAATAAATCTTTAATTTCCAAACTACCCTCTTACGGTTTCTATCTTTCTATCTGTGCCTTCATCTCTAGCTTCCTTTTTTGTCGTTCTATAGCTGCTGTTGTAGATGGCCGTCGTTCTTCTCCTAGATCTATCAGCAGTGGTGTTCCTCAGGGTTCTGTCCTATCATCAACTCTCTTCCTTTTATTCGTCAGTGACCTGAGCTGTGCATCTAACCCTATCCACTCATACGCAGATGATTCCACCCTTTGCCTTTCCATTCGGTTTCTGCAATGTCCATCTCAGAAGTTGCTTCAACAAACAAGGGATGAGGCTATGGCACATCTAATGTCTGACTTGGCTCGTATCTCTGACTGGGGTAAAAATAATCGTGTTATTTTTGTTGCATCAAAGACTCAGTTTCTACACCTATCAACCCGACTTAATATTCTCCCACGGGAGTACCCAGTGATATTTGATAATGTCCAGCTCGTTCCTGTATCATCCTTGAACATGCTTGGGGTTTCATTCATTGGGGATTTATCTTGGAAAGAACATATTACATCTCTTGTGAAATCTGATTCCAAGAGATTAGGTGTGCTAAGCCGACTCCGAACCTTCTTTACCCCTGCACAGTTGACTTTATACTCAAGTTTTATTCGCCCAGTACAACTCTCATGTGTGGGGTGGCTCCCCACATACAGCTCTTCTCGGTAGGGTGGAGTCAAAGGCATTTCGTTTCATTAACTCTCCTCCTCTTACTGGCTCCCCTCAACCTCTGTCTCTTTGCCACACTGTTGCATCTTTATCTCTCTTCTATCGCTACTTCAATGGCCACTGTTCCTTTGAACTGTCTCTCTACAACGGGCACGTAGTACCCGTCTAGCAACAACATCTCATCCCTTTTCTGTCCTACTCTCTAATGCAAGAGTTAACCGTTACTCCCAGTCCTTCATTTATGCAACTGGTCAACTCTGGAACTGTCTTCCTCTGTCTGTATGTCCTACTCCCTATGATCTCCAGTCTTTCAAACGCAGTGTGTCCAGCCATCTCGAAATGAACGGATCTTGAATTTGGCTCTCTTTTGTATTGTTTTTTTTTTTCCTGGAAGGAATAGTTTGTGGGCCCATGGCCTTTGGTTCCTTCTTCCTTGCATAAAAAAAAAAGTCAGATAATCCGCCAAACCCATTCCCTGCCCCCCCCCCAAACCTCACCCTTCACATGCTTGAGATCAGCCCACATCCCGTCCAGCCGCGCCCACGACCCCCAGCCTGTGCGTCGGGTATAAATACAGATGTAGGGCACATGTCTAGTTTTAGGTCTACAATATCAGTACGTAGTATACAAGGTGTCATCTGTGCTGTCTTGATGTATCTTTCCTGTATAAGGTATTTAAATGCTTGGTGTTTTTGTATTTATAAGCACTTTATTAGCTTGAAATATCGAATAGTTATACTGCAGAGATCAGTTTATGTATAATGCATATTATTCCTACTGTAAGTATAATGTCCTGGAATTTAGGTAAAAAGTACTGCATATTGGAAAAGATTTTGTGCGTGTTATTTGAGAAAAAAAAATATAATTCATTATTCTAGCTATTCTGGCATGTTGTATATATAGCATGTGCCTTCCCTTTTGTGTATTCCCTCGTATAAAGAATATAGGAAACTGTTACTTAGTTATACTTAAATTATTTTTAAGTGCAGTAACTTTAAATGAAATATTCACTTTCTCCACACGTATCTTTCTAAACATACTTCATTCCCAGATGTGGTTGTGGACTTTCCATTCCTGATGATGTCTCTCTGTACACGAAACTTCCATTAAAAGTGAGCAACTTTTGAGAGATAGTGTTCACTCACTCCCACGAAGGAAGATTATTAGGGACGAAAACTGAAAATATTATAAGGAAGATTAACATCCAAAAAAATGCTTTCAACTTTAACTCCACACACACACACACACACACACACACACACACACACACACACACACACACACACACACACACACAGAAAGAGAGAGAGAGAGAGAGAGAGAGAGAGAGAGAGAGAGAGAGAGAGAGGTTAACTTTGGTGCAGTAGGGAAGAGGGTCATGGATAAATGATCCGTCGCTGGAAATGGCCTGTGATGTAATAGGTTCTTGGGGTAATTAGGCCCAAATGCGAACATAAGTCTATAAAAGACTAAAGACAGATCCCTGTGGCAAATGATCTTTACTATAATTCTCCACATCCTTGTGTGAGTTTTTTTTTTCTAATGATGATGATTATTATTTTTAAGTAGAAAAGCGGTATTTCAAAATCTAGTTGTTCTAAAGCCTGGTAGCTTCGTCAACTTAGTCAGAGAGCTGTCCACTTCTTTGGGCCAAAAGTGGTAGCAATCTGTCAGCCAACCAGCTTTCTGGATGTTGCTCCGAACACAGAAAAGTGATTCAGCCATCCTGTTTCAACAACCGCTTAAGCTAGGAAGCTATAACTTTACTGCATCATAGACTGAAGGCAGATGCAGTGCAGAAAGTAATATGGTGCTAACCGATTGATTATTCTCTGAGATCAGCTGAAGTAAAAAAAAAAAAAAAAAAAAAGGGAGCTTTTCTCTTTATTCTGCATGTCACATAATTTTCCACGAAGGATTAAAGCTACAACAACCAAACTTGGGCAACTAACAGACTATGATGCCAAAGGTGACATGCACAATATCAGTGACCTTGATTAAGATCCCTTTATAGCACGGCTTCTAGTAGGTAATGGCTGTGGGACGTTTTTCTTAATCAAAATATTCCTTGGACAATTTGGCCTGTTCTACTTATTAATAATAATATTTTTATTATTATTATTCCTTGTAACAATAATAATAATGATAATAATAATAATAATAATAATAATAATAATAATAATAATAATAACAATAATAACAAATTAGTATTGGTATTAGTATTACTATTACCATTACTAATTTCCCTGGAAAGGAAATTGATCTATGGGATTATAGACCCCTTGTGGAAACTTAACCTAAGAATTTTACCCATGAAGGAAGAAAAGTCCATGCAGGAAAATATGCCTGTGAAAAAAATTTCTCCACAGATAAGTAACAGGTCATTGTAGGAAACAGGTCATGAAGTAAAATAATTCTTTGGCGAAAATTAGTCCAGAGAGGGATCTGGTATAAGGGAAACATAAGTTCAGGGGGAACTATAAGTACGATGTAGAAAATGGGTTAGTGGCAAAAAATAGGTCTGGGTAAGGGGCAGATAATGGGCCATGAGGGAAAAAAAGCTCCTGAGGAAACATGCAAGTGGTGGAAAAGGATCCAATGAACAGGTTCACGATGGAAATTAGGTACATTCTGGTTGAGCCCACGTGGTTATACTTTGGGACCGACTTATTTTTCAGTGAAAATTATATAATAATCATGGAAGAATTACCATATATGCATACTGGTATGTGTGTGAACTGAATGTGTGTGCGTATTTTAAGCGATTGTACCTGCAAAAGGAGTAAGCAGAACTCTCCTTGCATCACATGCAGCGTCAACGATGATGATCAGCAGTAGACCGCGCTTCATCATCCTGATGTCCAATATCTGTGAGGGCAATCAGCCTTTTAGGAATGTAAATAGTCCATGTATCTGTCTTGCAATACTCCTTTCCTCACCAGTGGATAGGGGTCAGGAGCCAGGATACTAAGTAGCGGCATTAAAGGCAAGGGTGACAAGCTTCGATGAGCCCAAGCGGCATCGTTTTACCAATGATGTCGAAACAACCCTCAGACTGAAACCCTTATGTTTCTTGTCCAATTCAAGCATTTGAACCCAATAGACCACAAAGCGTCGATTTGGTTAAATGGTTACCACCCAACATGGTATATGTTTCATTTGTCACTGAGGATAGTCACCAGAAGGATACATTATATGGAGCAACTGGATGGTGGCCACGCTCACCTACCACATAGTTCGTCTATCTCTCTATTGCCAGACGCCTTAATCCCGTAAGGGGTAGCCACCGACAAATCGCCTCCATGTAGCCCTGTCCCCCGCCATTTCACTGCCCTGCTCCCAGCTCACATCCCCCTCCCTCATATACTTCTCCACTCCATCCCTTCGTTTCATCCTTGATCTTCCCCTGCATCTCATCCTTGGCCTCCCCCTCCCTCTCCCCCCCCTCCATCTCACTCACATACACTTTCCTCGTCAGTCTCTCACTATCCATCCTCTCCACATGGCCAAACCACCGTGTTTCTCCTAACACTTCCTATCACATCCACATTCACACCACAATGCTCCTTCACTTTCTCATTTGTCAGTCTGTCTCTCCATGTGACTCCACATGCTCCACTCAAATAACTCATTTCCACTGCTCTCACTCTTGACCTCTGTCCCTCCAGCAAGGTCCAAGCTTCACTTCTACACGTTAGAGTTGGTATCACAATACTGTCATGTAGTACCTTTCTCCTTTCCATGCTCAGTTCCCCGTTTCTTATCACTGCTTTCAAGGAACCAGCAATCTTTCTTCCTTGTTGTACGCTTTCAAGCACTTCAACCTCTAAACTTCCATCCTTACTCATCACACTACCCAAGTACTTAAATGCACTCACATTTTCCATTTCCTCATCATCCAACCACACTGTACATTAACTGACTTTATTTCTCTCAAGAACCATAACTTTATTCTTCCCTACATTCACCTTTAGATTCCGTTTCTTACATACTCTCCCAAACTCATCCATCAAGCCTTGCAACTCCACTTCGTCTTCATTTAACATCACAGTATCATCTTCAAACAACAGTAGAGGGAGTTTCCAAACACTGCCATCTCTCATTAGAGCAGCTCCAACGTCCACTGCCCTACCTTGTATTTCTTTATAACCCTATCCATATTCAGACTGAACAACTATGGAGACATGACACATTCCTGTTTCAATCCAACCTTCAAATAGAAAAACTCACTCAGTTCATTTTGTACATGCACTGCAGCCTTAGCACCCTCATACATGCTCTTCACAGCATTCAACAGCTTCCCATCTACTCCATAATATTCTTAATACTTTCCACAATCTTTATGTATCCACCCTGTCATATGATTTCTCCAAATCCACAAAGGCTGCGTACAACTTCTTTCCCTGTTCTAGAAACTTTTCCACTAAAGATCTAAGAATGAATGCCTGATCTATACAACTTCTTCCCTTCCTAAATTCTCCCTGTTCTACTCCATCTAATTCCTCTGTTATTTCCCTAACTCTATCAATAATTATCCTACCACACACGAAGAAGACAAATGCCCCTACAATTACCACACACTTCTTTTTCCCCTTTTCCTTTATACGGGGGAATACTTATACCGGACTTCCTATCCACCGGGACTCTACCTTCCTCCCAGGCCAATCTGCACATCTTCCACATCCATTCTACTACTATTTCTCTCCCATGCTTCAGCGTTTCACCACACACACCATCAATTCCTGCAGCTTTTCCCATTTTAACTTTCATCATTGCTACCACACCTTCCAACCTACTGATTTCTTCCTCTCTTCTCACATTTATCCGTCTCCCAGCAACTCCCCAGCCACATTTACTCGCATTACTTTCATTATGTTCTACAGTTCCTTAAAGTTTTGTCTCCATCTATGTGGAGATGCAGAAAGACTCCTGGGCTCCAAGGAAAACTACTGGGATTTGGGACTAGGCCCTGAAGCCTTTAACCAAAGTCGGACACTTAAAAAATAAAAAATCTGCCTACATTTTCTCCCTTCTCCACTAATAATCTGTCATTTTTATCTTTCACCCCACGACTAACTTCTTTGCCACACTGTCTAACTATCTTTACCTCCTTCCAGAACATTTTCTTACATATAGTTCATAATGAATATATATCTCATTGGAAATCTAATCAGAAACCTTTGAAAGGGCCCTCAAATTTACATAAGGATACTGTTGTTGTCTCATAAGTAATGGTTCATATCCATTTAACGGGTGTCTATTATAAGTTAACAAATGCCTTTACTTCTTATTGCTGTCACCTATATAAATACTGACTTTGAAGCGGAAGATGAAAGGTCTATTGATCCTAAGGAGGATGTTCACAATTACTTAGCTGTAAGGTTAGCTCTCTTTACTTCTGCTGGAAGCATCAGGAAGGTATACCCTCGAAATTGCAGAAATCCCCCTAAGAAGTAAAAAAAACTGGCAAACGCGTGTACAATCCCCTCCATACTGTTACCACCTTACCCCATCTCTGCCCTTTGTTTGCTCAATGCATGTGTTGGCAAGACAGGTCATTCTCATAACACCGGATCACCTGTGGGGAGGATGTGAAGTAAGGTGGGTAATAATGATAAATGCGAACATCCACTCCCCCCCTGACGTAAAGAGACATTTCACATTTGTCTTCAAAGCTGGTGTTATGACAAGGCTGGGAAGTTTGCGTTTAATTAGTTGCATACCAAAAGGATGGAAAGAGGTAATTAAACAACACAGTTTCTTTTTTGTAAAGTTTAATGCTTGCAAGGAATATATACCTGAGGATCATGAAACATTTCTTGCAGGTTAGGTACAGCACTGGACATTTCACCTGACACGTTCACTGAGAATCCACACTCTCCCTTCCTTTTTTGTTTTCTTTTTTAACCCCTATACCGCGGGTCGTCACATTTGTGACAGTCGGGTGCAATGGACCATACCGCGGGGCGTCACTTTTGTGACTGTTTTTTTTTTAATTCGCCCGGGCTTTCAAGTGATGACTTGTATCATCGATCAGCACTGCCAATATCCAACAATAGTCTGACATGCTAAAGTCATCAGTACTCCCATCCGTTGTTGTAAATTTAGCTATTTTCCCCCATTCGGTTCTCCCCTCCTCACCTCCCCTCCATTACCCTGTACGCTCGCTCGCCCAGACGCATTCGCCCTGACGCGCAACGTATTATCCTCTACTGATTTTCCCACTGATTTCATTCATTGAAATGAGCCCTATGCCCTATTTTTTCACGGAAAAATATACATTTATGAAAAAATAAATAAATGATAGTGACAGATAGCTGAAATTAGTTTATTATCACATCCCAGCACCGCGCAAACATTCGCTTCCTAAGTTCCTCTGCTTTTTCTCCCGTGAAATAAGCCGTATTACCAATTCTCGTAATATAAATATATATTAGAAAGGAAGGGAGAAGACTGAGTGATATTTACAATAGTCTGACATGCTAAAGTCACACTCCCAGTCATTGTTGTAGCTATTTTTCCCCGTTCGGTACTCCCCTCCTCACCTCCCCTTCATTATCCTGTTCGCTCGCTTGCCCAGACGCGTTCGTCCAGACGCGCAGCATTTCTTATTAACTTCCCCAGATTTTCCCACAGATTTCATTCATTGAAATGAGCCCTATGCCCTATTTTTTCAAGAAAAAATATACATTTATAATAAATAAATAAATGATAGTGCCAGACATCTGGAATTAGTTTATTATCACCTGGCAACACCCCACAATCATTCGCTCGCTAAGTTCCTCTGTTTTTTTTCCCGTGAAATAAGCCGTATTACCAATTCTCGTAATATAAATTTAGATTAGAAAAGAAGGGAGAAGACTGAGTGATATTTACAATCACCTGGAATTACCAAATTTATTAGACATTTTCTAGACTTCCTTCCATCGTTATTTTTTTGTCTAGCTATTATTTCCTAACCTTCCCGCCACTTAACTCTCGACTCCAGGGTCGGTATTTATCACAATCCTTATGATTCTTCACAACCAAGCACTCACATCTCCCAAATCGCTCACAGTTGTGAAAACTTCCTAGGAGTTATTTACCAACGCTCTCAGAGAATCTCACAACTGTGATTATGAATACTCCTAGGACTAGCTTGTGAGTGTGAAGACGTGCTACACTTAACGAAAATGCGCGACATGTAGGTCGTCAAATAATCTTGTCTGACGGTTATTTTGTACAAATATTGGACTATAAATTCAACTAAGAGTATTGATAAGCAACTCTTGACTTTATGTCGATTATCCGAGGTTTATCGATATTTATATTCCAATATACAATTATTATTGGGAACAACATACCGTTTCCGTCTGAACTCTTCACGTTTGTGTACTCACACAAAATAAACAGTGATTATCACCGCAGAAACACACATCAATTCAGTGTGAGATGGATATCCAGCACTCTTCCAGCTCCATCCATTTGCTCCTTATTGTTGGTGTATTATTTTAACATTCTTATATGAATCACTTAAACTCGAAAAGCCGTACCTCAGTCTGTTCCGATCATTGTGTGGCATAACTTAACCAACTAAGCAACCAGAAGGCATTATACTGTAAAAACAGCGTGTAGGAGCCGTACCGTGTACAGTACTCGTAACAGCATGTAGTAGCCTTGTCAGATGTGTTCTTAATGCTGCCTGACTCGATATTTTATCACATTCAACCAATGATTCCTTCCACTCTGTTTAGGAATACTAGTACCTCAGTGTCAGTGACTAAGAAAGTGATACAAAATATGAATATCAGAACATCCATAAATCATACTTATTAATTTAAAAAAG
>JAGKTI010025680.1:0-13880 GCA_018397915.1 Birgus latro
TGCAACCCTCAAGCCCCTGTTTCTTATCAGGGCCAATCATTACCAATACGATCCTTCTCTCCATTGCTCGTGGGCCAATCATTACCAACGCCATCCCTCTCTCCATTGCCCATGTTTTTACTCCTCTCATCACCCCCTCCATATATACAGTATATTGAACAATAATAGGGACGTCACATAACCTTGTCACATGCCCACACCGACTGTGAACCATTCACTTAGATGCCCATTTACCTTTACACATGCTTCACTACAATCACAAATTCACTTGATTGCACCTAACAACTTACCATCTACACCATACATGTGCAAAACCTTCCACAATCCTTCTCTGTCTACTATGCCATAAACACCTTATAGTCCTTCTCACAAGCCTTCTCCATTGTCTTACTGCAAATACAGTAATCCCTCTAACATCCGGACGTCCAGTAACCGGACATACTCACTAACCGGACATTCTGGGCTGCCCAACCCCCAAAATGGGAAAAAAATCCGAGAAAAATCGATTAATTTTCTATTTTTTGGGACCGCGTCAGTTTGAATTTCCTGCACGTGCTGATCCCCTCTGTTTACACTCGTGACGCCACTATCGGTCGCCATTACCCACTCCCCTCCTCCCTCGTGAACAACTCCGAAAATGGCGGCCGAAGTGATTGCTTTTGTGGTGATACCCTACCTCCTACAGTGCTTGATACTGCTCTTCACCTTCTTCATCATGTGTGTGATGATGGCCCCGCCTCCTGAGAAGAGGAAAAGAGTGGTTCTGACTCTGAAGAAGAAGAGGCAGATATTGGACAAGGTGGACGTCGGCTGGTCAACAGGGCGCATCTTACCTGAGTTCAACCTCCCTCGCTCCACCTTGTTTGATATCAAGAAGTCCCGAGACAAACTACAGCAGTACACGGCTGATTTCGCATCGAAGACCAGACGAAACGTGCAGAGGA
Organism: Birgus latro; assembly: GCA_018397915.1. NCBI lineage: Eukaryota > Metazoa > Arthropoda > Malacostraca > Decapoda > Coenobitidae > Birgus > Birgus latro. The sequence goes on from JAGKTI010025680.1 coordinate 945, forward strand.
AGGTGATGTTTACTCCTAAGTATGCAGACATCGACCGCTCCACGTTGATTTCGTATCGACAACAACGTGCTGCTGGTGTGTTGGTACGTGGAACGGAGCTGAAAGCTGCTGCTGAGAAGTTCACAAGGCTCCATGGATCGTCACTAGACCACACGGGAATTTACTGTTGTGTACAGTGCAGTGAAGTGATGCTATTCCAGTTATAAAAAAAAAAAAACTTGGTGAAAGTGTTGGTGAGAAGTGCTGGTGATTCTCAAGTGGAAAGGTGTGTCAGGTGCAACGTCTTCCTATCAAAAGTCTGAGACGATAGAGTGGGTTATTACATCAGGACGGCCGCTTTTTGTTCGTAAGTATCCTAACTTCATGCCTAACGTGTTTTCATCATGCTGTACATGTGTTAAAAAATTACCGAAAATGTTAATCATAATTTCCTGCTTGCTATTTAATTTTTCCATGCATGGTTCTTAAGCAAAACAGCTAGAAAAAAGGTTGAAGCAGTGAATTTCATGTCCGGTCCTAACCTAACCTAACCTAACCTATGGTTACCATAAAGATTTTCATGCCTAACGTGTTTTCATCATGCTGTACATGTGTTAAAAAATTACCGAAAATGTTAATCATAATTTCCTGCTTGCTATTTAATTTTTCCATGCATGGTTCTTAAGTAAAACAGCTAGAAAAATGGTTGAAGCAGTTAATTTCATGTTCGGTCCTAACCTAACCTAACCTATGGTTACCATAAAGATTTTCATGCCTAACCTGTTTTCATGATGCTGTTAATGTGTTAAGAAGTTACCCTAAATGTTAATCATAATTTCCTGCATGCAATTTAATTTATCCATGCATGGTTCTTAGTAAAACAGCTAGAAAAAAGGTTGAAGCAGTTAATTTCATGTCCGGTACTAACCTAACCTAACCTATGGTTACCATAAAGATTTTCATGCCTAACCTGTTTTCATGATGCTGTTAATGTGTTAAGAAGTTACCCTAAATGTTAATCATAATTTCCTGCTTGCAATTTAATTTATCCATGCATGGTTCTTAAGTAAAACAGCTAGAAAAAAGGTTGAAGCAGTTAATTTCATGTCTGGTCCTAACCTAACCTAACCTATGGTTACCATAAAGATTTTCATGCCTAACCTGTTTTCATCATGCTGTACATGTGTTAAAAAAATTACCCTAAATGTTAATCATAATTTCCTGCTTACTATTTAATTCTTCCATGTATGGTTCTTAAGTAAAACAGCTAGAAAAAAGGTTGAAGCAGTGAATTTCGTGTCCAGTCCTAACCTAACCTAACCTAACATTGTGTTAATCATAATTTCCTGCTTTTAATTTAATTCTTTCATGCATGGTTATTAAGTGCACCAGCTATGAAAAAGGTTGCAGTGAATTTCATGTCCGGTCATAACCTAACCTAACTTAACCAAACCTAATCTAACTTAACCTAACCTAACCATTTTTCTAGTAGCAATTAACATCCTTTACTGTATTTGATGCTTTGTATCCAATAATTTAGTGCACAAAAGTGAGAAAAGATGATTTCCATATCCGATTCTTACTTATACTATGCTGGCAAGTTCTGAGCTCCTATGACTCACTCACCCCTAAATCATCATTTTTTGGTTAAAATTCAATAAGTTCATGCTATGTATGCATTATTTATGTGAAAAGGGACCTAAATAAGCGCTATACATGTCCACTAGGGAGGTAGGAAGGTAGTTTTCTGATTTAGGTTAGGTTAGGTTAGGGTCATGAAAAACCAGTGCTGGAGCTTCAGGACCAATATCCGGACAAAACCAATATCCGGACATGCCTTTGGCTCTATTACGTCGGATATTGGAGGGATTACTGTATTTGATTCACACATCCTCTGCCACTCCTAAAGCCACCCTGTTCATCACTCACTAAGACTTCTGATACCTCTCTTATATATACCTTCCCTACCATACTCAATAAACTTATGCCATGATAATTCTTGCACTTAGTGCACTAACCTTTATTTTTGTACTGGGGTACAATCACAGCCTTTTTCCATCCTGCTGGAAGAGTTTCACTCATCCATGCCTTCTTACATATCTCCAACAAGCACTAAGTTTCACTCTCACCATAATGCTTAATCATCTCTGCATACACCTCATCAACCCCAGCTGCTTTCCCATTTTTCAGCCGCTTCATAGCGTTCCATCACCTGTGCGATTGTCAGGTTTCCTAGAACTGTACTCCTTCTTTGCACGCCCCGAAATCCAATCATGTTCACAGTGGCTTGCTCTCTCTATTCCCAGTCATCAAGCTTTCAAAATATTCTTTCCATTTGGTCCTTACTTTATCCCCATGGGTTAATAATCTACCACTTATATCATTCACACCTTCACATTTCTTTCCGCTGTCTCTTCTACATTTCCACACCTCTTTCCAGAATAACTTCCCATTTTCAGAGTAATTTGCATTCATTTCTCTTCCTAGATCATCATTTTCCTCCTCCTTTTTCCTCTTCACTAGTCTCTTTACGTGCTTCTTGCTCTCAATATACTCAGTTCGTATTTCAATTGAACCCCTGTCCTGTAACCACTCTAGCCATTTCTTCCTTGTTTCCTCCACTGCTCTCTTAACCTCTTCATCCCACCATGCTGCACCTTTTTTCTTTGTTGTTACTCTTGCCACACCACACAACACTTTAGCATTCCTAACTAAGCAATCCCTACATGCATTCCACTGGCTGTCCAGATCCATTTCATTCCAATTCACTGATTCTAACTCCTCCCCTACTTTGGTCTTGTATTCATCTGCCATTTCTTTGATCCTCAGTTTCTTGGATTTCAGTCTTTCTCCCTGACTGCTCCTCCCTCCTGGTCCACCTCATTCCTCTCAGCTTGATCTTGCATACCATAATGATATGATGATATGATCTGACACACCTCCACATCATCCTCCCACAGACCTCATATCAGCAACCATTCCCAGCATCGACCTCTCAACGAGCATGTAATCAATCAGGCTCCTTTCAACCCGATCCCCTTCCCTCTGTACCATGTATATTTATGTGCATCTTTGTGTTTGAAATGCAAGCTACAAACACACAACCTCCTTTCCTGACATATATCCTTCAATCGCTTCACATTATCATTTTCTCCTAGCACTCCATTACAACCCATTATGTTATCCTCAGGACCAGTTTCTACTCTTCCATTCATATCACCCATTATGATCACTTTATAGCTCCTGGGCATTTCTCCCACTGTTTCATCTAGCATATCCCAAAACTGGCTTTCTCTCTCTCACTCCTGTCATCACATGGAGCATACACTACAATCATAGCCACTTTCACCTTCTCAAACTTGAACTTGACATACATACATCTCAAGCTGACACATTTGTAATCTCTCATTCCACTCTGTCACACTTCATTCATCAACAAAGCAACTCCTTTCTTACATCTTCCTCACCCATTCATGCCCGACTTCACACACTTTACACCCTCCCACTCTTCCACTTCACACCCTTTCACCTTTGTTTCACACAATGTCATCTTGGCATATCTCACACTCTTGAACACATTCACTACTTCCACCCTCTTGCTCTCCTCATTCACACCTCTCACATTCCACATGGCCATGCCCATTCAAATCTATTAGACCAAAATTTACTTTGGTGCAATTTTTTCTCTCTGTATACTAGAGGGGTAAAAATTTATATTTTTTATGTTCTTTGGCAGTCAATATTGTGGCAACCATAAGTCACATGAGAGTGAAATACATTTTCAGGTGCGTAAATTTAAGTGCCTGAAACCAGTAAGAAAAAAAATTTACCTTGGTGAATGTTAAAAAATCAGACCCTTTTTGCAGATCTGGGGATAGGGGGGCCAGGAGATTTGCGATCTTTAGGGGTTAAGCGATTTAAAAATGGACGAACGTCAACAGATGATGATGAAAGTTCTGGCTGCCCTTCCACCAGTTCAGCTCCTAACAATGTGGCCAAAGTCCATGCAATCATCCTTGAAGGACGCAGGAGGACAATTCACAATGTTTGTGACACCATAAGCCAATCATATTGAACACGCCAACACATTTCCTGGCACTATGAGGCAAAAACATTCAGACAAGTGGAGGACAAACAAATGGGTGCTTCACCATGACAATGCACCCTCGCACACAGCTCTTGTTGTTCAGCAGTTTTTGGAATAAAAATACAGGCCCGTTGTCCCCCAGCCCCCATATTCACAAGACTTGGCCCCTTGCAATTTTTTTCCCCTTTCTGAAAATGAAAATCCAGCTGAAACGACTAAGGTGAAAATTACAGAAGGTGCTGAACAAGCTGATGCTCAAGGACTTCCGGAACACGTTCTGATTGTGGGAGAAGGGCTGCGATCGATGTCAGCAATCCCAAGAAGACTACAGTACTTTGAGGGGGACAGTGGTGATTAGGACTTGATGTAAGCTTTTTCTGTTCTCTAGTTAAATTTCAGAAATTTTTGGGTAACATCTTATACAGTATACTGTATTACTGAAGTGTATCAATACCGTATTGTATTTTGTGTTTAATTTTTATCTTTTACTTATGAGAAATTTTAAGACAGAGGATCGAGAAAAGCAAGACAAATAAATCCACTGAAAAAGGGAATGCTCTTCACTGGCAGAAAATGTGGTACCAGTACGGTGTTCTATCTAATGTACTGTGTCATTACTGTACTACATTATATGCTTAGTTTTCATCTCTTACTCACGGGAAAGTTTTTAGGATAGAAGGTCGAGACGGATAGTAATACAATATCCAGCTCAATGACAAATGTTGAGCTAATGGGGGTGTACTATGCAATATCCTGCATTTCACTTTGTTCAGCATAAGGCTTGGTTGATTTACGGGGATAATTGAGAGTTTACTATATATATACACACACATACTCAAACCTCGAGTAACACAGCACGGAGTAATGCAGGGCATGTCTCGTTCATTGCTGCACAGTGACATCGTATGACCCGCCTTGCTGTGATTGGCTACTCCACTTGGCTCACGTCCTACATAGTCAACTCCCGCAATTCCACTCAGCGCTGCGGTTCGACAGGATATGGTTTGCTAGCTCGGGGGAGAAGTCGACAACTTTATCAGAATACCATAACAGCAGTCCTCTGAGGAATCGGAAAAATTCTGAATATTCTGAGGTCCAGTCTCAGGGTTGATTGCATAGTCTATCTATCTATCTATTGCCAGACGCCTCAATCCCACATGGGGTGGCCACAAACAAATCGCCACCATGTCACTCTGTCCCCCGCCATTTCACTACCACACTCCCAACTCACACCCCCCTCTCTCATATACCTCTCCACTCCATCCCTCCATCTCATCCTCGGCCTCCCCCTCCCTCTCGCCCCCTCCACCTCACTCACATACACTCTCCTCGTCAATCTTTCACTCTCCATCCTCTCCACATGCTCAAACCACCTTAACGTGTTTCTCTTAACGCTTCCCATCACGTCCTCAACCACACCACAACGCTCTTTCACTTCCTCATTTGTTAGTCTGTCTCTCCATGTGACTCCACATGCTCCTCTCAAATAACTCATTTCCACTGCTCTCACTCTTGACTTCTGTCCTTCCAACAGGGTCCAAGTTTCACTTCCATATGTCATAGTTGGTATCACAATACTGTCATGTAACAACTTTTTCACTTCCATGTTTCTTATCACTGCTTTCAACGAACCAGCAACCTTCCTTCCCTGCTGCACCCTTTCAAGCACTTCACCCTCCAGACTTCCATCCATACTCATCACACTACCCAAGTACTTAAATTCACTCACATTCTCCATTTCCTTCCCATGCAATCTCACTGTACACTCACTGGCTTCACTTCTCTCAAAGACCATCACTTTACTCTTCCCCACATTCACCTTTAGATTCCGTTTCTTACACACTCTCCCAAACTCATCTACCAAGCCTTGCAGCTCAAAGGGCCGCTCCAACATCCACTGCCCGACCTTGTATCTCTTTTATAACCCCATCCATATACAGATTGAACAACTGTGGAGACATGACACATCCTTGTTTCAATCCAACCTTCAAATGGAAAGATTCACTCAGTTTGCCATCCACACACACTGCAGCCTTAGCACCCTCATACATACTCTTCACTGCCTTCAACAACTTCCCATCCACTCCATATATTCTTAATACCTTCCACAAACCTTGTCTATTCACCCTGTCATATGCTTTCTCCAGATCCATGAAGGCTGCATACAACTTCTTGCCCTTCTCTAGAAACTTTTCCACTAAGGATCTAAGAATGAATATCTGGTCTACACAACCTCTTCCCTTCCTAAAACCTCCTTGTTCTTCTCCAACTAATTCCTCAGTAATTTCCCTAACTCTGTTAATAAGTATCCTACCATATATTTTTCCTATTACAATGAGAAGGCAAATGCCCCTATGATTACCACACACTGCTTTTCCCCCTTTTCCTTTGTACAGAGGAATAATTATACCAGACTTCCAATCCTCCGGGACTCTACCCTCCTCCCAAGCCAATCTGCACACCTTCCACATCCATTCTATTACTATCTCTCCCCCATGCTTCAGCATTTCACCACACACTCCATCAATTCCTGGGGCTTTCCCCATTTTAACTGTCTTCATTGCTTCCACCACTTCCATCCTGATGATTTCTTCCTCTCTTCTCACAACCCTCCTTCTCCCTGCCATTCCCCAGCCACTTATACTTGCATTACTTTCATTCTCTATGTTCAACAGTTCATTAAAGTGTTCTTTCCATCTGTTTACTTTTTCTCCCTTCTCCACTAGTAATCTACCATTTTTATCTTTCACACCCCCACTGACTTCGTTGTCACCCTGTCTAGCTCTCTTTATCTCCTTCCAGAACATTTTCTTACATTCCCTCCACTTTGCACTCAAATTCCCTCCAAATTCCTCATCCACTCTCTTCTTACTCTCTCTTACTAATCTTTTCACCTCTCTCCTCCTCACTACATATAACTCTCTCGTCCATACTGAGGATACTTATTTCACACTCTAACTTGAGATGGGGGCTCACTATAATTTCTTTGGTTAAGTTATCATTCATTAGGTCAGATGGTAGAAAGACTAGATGTTTTATACTGTACTTTTCACACACCGCTTAATTTTTGTCACATCAGAGCTCAAATGTGAAATTAATCATCAGTCAAAATTGCAATAAACAGACCACCTTGTGGATAATCATGTCATAGTCTGATTTGAGATGAAGCCTCAGGACAGTGTGTTGTGGTAGGTCCCAAGTGATCCTTACATCGAATTGGATTTTTCTTCTATTTTTCCTCTTCATTATAAGAATTTGTATTCATAAAATGCAAGGGGTGGAAAGAAATTACAGTATCATCACTAATCTGAATTACTGTTCAATAATCTATTGCTAAGTGTGGGAGACCTGTATACTTTACAGCATTAATCAGGGGAAAAGGAACTACTGTACTACATTGTATAAGATGCTGAAGCAAACATGGAACACAACTTGGGAAGAACAACGGATACAAGGTACTTACCATACTCCATCATGCTGAAAGGGCATGAGGGCCTCAAGAAGTCTGGGGTCAAGGCCAAAGAGATCCACACATGCAGCTGGAATCTGCCTTGTCAATGACTTCAACACCTGGTGGAAATAAAAAAAATAAATACTGTACAGTAAATAAATAAAATAAAAAAGTTTTAAATAAACTTCTTACATTACCTCAATCATCTCATAATTAAAAGGTATAATTGTAACTTAACCTGTACTATGCTAGCGATAGGTCTACGTCCTCCTCTAAAACACCAGCGACGAAGATCTATGTCCTGCAACACTGAGAGGACCTTGCAAGCGACTGACGTATCTCGCTACCTTCAGACACTTCGCTACGCTTACAACATTGAATTAGGAGCGCGGAAGGCGAGCGACAGTCTTCACAGGCTCACAGCCACTCTGCCCTCTCGGTAACTTTGAAGATTCCAGAGGCTGATTGGCACCAACCTGACACGATTCAACCAACTACTTTGGTGATTACTTTTATTAGTGCCAGGAATCTTATATTGATGTATTAAGCCAGTTTAGCCAGAAAACAAAAAAAATCCAAAATCAGTTCACAGGCTCACAGCTGCTGTGCTCTCTCAGTAACCTCAAAGATTTCAAAGTGGCACCAACCCCACTCGATCCAACCAACTTCTGGCTTTAGTGATTACTTTTATTAGTGCCAGAGATCTTATATCGATGTATTAAGTCCATTTAGCCCCCCCTCCCCCCAAAAAATCCAAAATCACCCGGCGTAGAGGGGTATTCCACCCCCCCAGTGCGGTACAGGTTAAATGACCAAATGAATACAAACACAGATGTGACTAAGTCAAATACCACAAAGAAAAACCTAGAATTCTTCATTACTTATTTTCCTCCTTACTTAATAACACCTTTTATCTTCATATATTTTCCCTGAATATTCTTTGCTCTCTCGTAGATTTTTTTTTTTTTTTTTTTAATGGCACAAATACATGAGCCAGACTGTATGGAAGACAGACCATTTCCTGTTTCTCTTTGTCAAAAAATCTTAAAAATAAAAACTTATTTTTATGAACAGGGACTTCATTTAGAATATATGAAATTATGGTATTTTTAAGAAGCTGCATAACCTATCTTATTTATAAACTTATCTGGTTATTAACCCACCACATCCCGGCAGATTTATCAACAATGACCCCTCCAGTCCCGGCAGATTTTGTTTTTGTTTTTTTTTGTGGGTGCTAAAACCTGTTTTTTATGAGAAACATCGAAAATTCAGAGAGAAACTGCTCACCTGAGCTTAGAAATGAGCTAAACAGGTGACCATTTAAACACCTGGCACCATGTTCTCTGGAGCCATGCTGCAGCTGTCGCATTTTCTATGGTAGTGGTAACTATTGCAAACCATTCAGAACAGGTAGATATTTGTTCATTTGGTACAAATTTATATGTAGTACAAGAGTATATTGGTTTTCACACAATAATATAGACGATATAAGCATTGTTTCACTCACCAAACACAGCAACATACTGCACCTTCCTTGGCGACATTACTATACCTCCTCATCACTTCTACTCGTTTCTTCCTCTGGCGCCGCGTAATCTTTGTTCTCCACGTCAGGAATAACTTTTGCCTTGAATTTCGTTGATGCAGAGACCATGGTGCGACATGTCTTTACTGGCCAGGTCACTGCTAACAGGTGAGTTGCCAAGAAAATGGGGGGGGGGCACGTGGTCAGGCAGTGTCGCTACCTGGTGGCGGGTAGAGGAAGGTCTCCCACATATGCTTACCAAAAATCACCCGCGAAATTTGAAAAATATGCAAATGACAGACCTCGCAATTGCATGACATATGGATACGATGATGGGACTGAGTGTGACAAAACATTGCAACGTACCCATACATTTTCAAGATGCGGCGAGTTAAACACGTACCGTTGTAAGAATCCACCACAGACCTTAAAGGCCTTAAAATTAACTAATTCATCAAAGGACCTGGTCGTGAAAAAAATTTATTAGAATTACAGTATTGCACATACAGAGGCCTAACTACACTGTGCCCCCCCACTTCTCCCCCCTCAATAAGGGTTAAGGCATTGCCCCTGGGTAGAGGATTTAGGTTTTGGAGCATGTAGCACTTATGACCGGATGCCCTTCCTGATGTCTATGAATGATCCTTAAGTGGACTCAAACTCCCAACCCACTAAGCCATGGCTGCTACAACCTGCTAGGTGACAGGAAAGTGCTACCTCTCCCAGCACGGCAGCTTCCCCGAGAACGATCACGACTCTTGGATCCCTAGTCAGGCACTCTACCACTGAGCCGCCACAAATAAATATGATCAGCAACAATATCTGCAGTCTACACACAAAGAGATCCATATCCCATTAAGAGATCCATATCCCATTATAAAACTCTAACACAGAGGTTCTTAACCTGGGGGGTGCACCCCCCTAGGGGGCCGTGAGTAAATTCCAGGAGGGGCGCGAGCCTGGGAGAAAAAGTAGGAATTTCTCTAATTAAATTTGTAATTCTCTTAACAAGAGCATGGCCAATATCAAGATGATTATGAAAGAAATACAAAACACGTTTGGATAGCTTTATGAACTATGAGAAGTAGCAATACTTCTACATTCACAGCAGAAGGCAGATCTCCATGACAAGTTCCAGTCTGAAGGCTTTCTGCTATCTCTAGCTTACCTGGTGGACATCTCTGAAGCGCTGAATGCAATCAACCTTAAACTACAAGGGAAAACATCATCATCATCATGCACCACGACGCCATTCGAGCCCTTCAAGGCCAAACTCGACCTCTGGATATGTCGAATTCAGGATGGAAATACAGCCATCTATAGTAACTTGGATTCTGCTTTCATTCACAGTTACCTTGAACCTGAGTTTAAAAAAAAAAATAGTAATCAGTCATCTGGCTGACTTGAAAGCAGAATTAATCAGATACTACCCAGATATAGATGAGAAGTGTAAAGCCTGGAAATTCATCAGGAACCCATTTCAATGTGAGGTAGGTGATGTTTCGGATGAAGTGCAAGAGTATTTTCTTGAGTTAAAGTTCAACTTCTCAGCTGCGGAAGACTTCAAAGAATTGGATCTTGAGACATTCTGGGTCAAGTACCTTCCTGTTTACCCTCTGATCTCACAGCAAGCTCCTTGGATTCTGACAATGTTTGGATCCACGTATCTTTGTGAAGCTGCATTTTCCATGCTCATTGTTGTCAAGACCAAGTACAGAAACCGGCTGAACGTTGAAGGGGACTTACGTTGTGCACCCTCTGGCATTCAACCACGCATTCAAGACTTGGTAGCTAAGAAGCAGTGTCAAGTATTTCATTAAATTAGTAAGAAAGTAACCTCATTAAATATGCTGAGTATATTGTTTGCACAGAATTCATGCTCAATAAAATGACTAAAAACACCCATTTTTTCAGTTTTTCTATAAAATCTGGAAGGGAATTTTGTCAGTTTGGTTGAAGATGCCAGGGGGGTGTGGAGGGAAGGACCAACTACTAGAGGGGGCGTGGTAGTAAAAAGGTTAAGAACCACTGCTCTAACATGTTAACTAACTTGACCCAAACTTGACAACTACAGACATTCTATGACCCTACCTGGAGTACAGATATGCTACTGTTTAGTGGTAAAGCAGACATAAGACAGCAACATTCAAGAAGTTTAACTCGTGAATTCCGAGCCACAGCTCAGGCTGTGCTGGTCACGCATCACCGCTAACTACTCCACCCCTATGCAAACTTATGCATGGCACTACGCAAAGATAGAGAGAGAGAGAGATTTTTCTCCTCACCAGATGATGCCCTGGATGTTTATCTTCAGGTTTATAATAAACAAAAACAGTTTTTTTTTTTTCTCTCCCCTATGTAAACTTATGCATGGCCCTATGCAAAGATGGACAGATTATTTTCTTTTTCACCAGATGATGCCCTGGATGTTAACTTCAAGTTTATAATAAACAAAAAAATAATTTACTTTCCTTCATTTTTTGCACACCACGGGGTGGGAAAATTGTGCAATCAACGGGTTAAATGAATAAAAGAGTGTGGGGGGAGGTAACTAACTACATGGAAGACTTCAACCAACATGGGCAATGTGTGAAAAGCATGGTTTTCATAGAGGGTCTATTGTAGTAGTGTCAAAGATAAACCTGTGCAAAAGCAATGGGCAAACAGAGGCAGATCAAGACACTACTAAGAGAGCAGACTGAAAGAAATGGTGACATAACTGGGTGGTTAAGATTTGGACCAGAAGGAAGAGCTAGTAAGTGTCAGTAAGTGTTGTTACGTGTGGCCGCTATACGTGCTTATATTCATATACGGTAATCTCCCTACTATCCGGACGTCCACTATCCGGATGCATCACTATTCGGACATCGTAGGCTGTCCGACCCCCAAAATGCCCAAAAATTCAAAAAAATCTTTTAAAAATCCGATTTTTTTGGGACTGCGTCAGTTTGAATTACCCGTGTGCGCTGAACAGCTGTGTTTTCGCGCCTCCCGCCTCTGTCACAGTCTCATTTCCTACTCCGCTCCTGACTCATCAACACACTCTCAAAATGGCTTCTGATGTGCTTGGTTTTGTGGTGATACCCTACCTCCTGCAGGGCTTGATGCTGCTCTGCACCTTCTTCATCATGTGTGTGATGATGGCCCCGCCACCTGAGAAGACGAAGAAAGTGGTTCTGACTCTGGAGAAGAAGAGGGAGGTATTGGAGAAGGTGGACGCCGGGTGCCCGACATCACGGATCCTCCGTGAATTCAAACTCACTCGCTCCACTTTATTTGATATCAAGAAGTCCCGAGACAAACTACAGCAGTACACGGCTGATTTCGCTTCGAAAACCAGACGGGACGTGAAGAGGAAGATGATGTTTACTCCTACGTACAGTATGCTGAGATTGACTAAATTCTCCAGGACTCATCACTAGACCACACGGGAATTTACTGTTATGTACAGTGCGGTGAAGCGATGTGATGCAAGGTATGAGAAAGAAAATGTTGTGGAAAGTGCTGGCGAGAAGTGCTGGTGAGTGTAAAGTACAGCGGAAGTGCTAAGGCGTGTCAGGTGCAAAGTCTTACTGTCAGAGTCTGAGATGACCGAGAGGGTTGTACATCAGGACGGCGGCATCATTCTCGTAAGTACCCTAACTTCATCAAAATTCCTTGTTTTGTTCTTTCCATATCATTAATCTCATGCATAAACTGTGTGAAAGATGATTTCCATAATGGTTTTCATGTCTAACCTGTTTTCAGCATGCTGTAAATTGGTAAAAATAAAATCCGATAAATGTTAATCATAATTTCCTGCTTTCAGTTTAATTTTTTCATGCATGGTTTTGAAGTGCACAAGCTATGAAAAAGGTGAATGCCATTGATTTGTGTGTAAGATGATTTCCA
>JAGKTI010025681.1:2553-13880 GCA_018397915.1 Birgus latro
TCTCTCTCTCTCTCTCTCTCTCTCTCTCTCTCTCGCTCTTTACCTGTCTGTCTGTCTGTCTATCTATCCATCTCGCTTTCTCTCTATCTTCACATCCTACTCTATGTATTTTTGACTCGCTGTGCTCGTGGCTAAAGTGAAGATTTGTAGTGTCAAAGGAAACAAGTGAAAACATTGTTGCAGATATTTATCCACACTACTAGAAAGCAAATAGTATCGCAAGTAAATTATGGGTGGAAAATTGGCTTAAGATGTTTTCAGTAAACTTGGTCATTTCGCCAGCCAGACACGTACAGAAGTGAAAATTAAGAGACCACGTAGAGAATTGGAAAAAAGACAATTGTGAAGAACCCAAGAATTTTTAAGCGGGCCCAAGGAAAGTTCCAATAGGCAGAAAGAGAAACAGTGTCTTAAACAAAAACGAAAAAAAAAGCCCTGTATAAGTTTTCTCTTTTTTGTGTCTGGCCGAAATTTGTAAGCTCTTTATCTTTGAACCGCTTGTTGTCAGTGGCTTTTCTAGTTTATTCCTGATACATTCTGGATTATTTTATCCAATATCCAGTACTTAAAGCGATAGTGAAAATCACATCTGACTCCTTCAGTTTCCAAAGTCTCCTAAACTGATGAAATTGTTGATGGAAGTAATGAATACGGTAATAAGAAACATCATCATTGTTAAGGGGTTTACCTGTCAATACGATGACATGTTCGTTTTATTCTTACTAATTCTAGAAAATGCTTCTAAGCCTGGGAGAGAATTTTCAAACTGGGGAGGTTAGATATAGCCTACACTCACTCCTACTCTACAGGGAGTCCACCAAAACCGTGCATTTTCGTTTGGGGGTGCCGGGAATTTATCAGAAAGGTACGTCACCAGCCTGAAGGAGTTAACCATCTTTCTTTCTTTATTCGTTTAATTTTTTATTTAGGGTGAAGTTTGTGAAAGTGTTGGTCAATAAACCATTTATTTGTCCGAGTATTCTAACCTGTGATCCAGTATTAATGATTAATTTGGTCAGACCTCATATGATTCTGACATCGCCTTATCATGATTTGAATGAAGCATTGCCGCCTCAGCAATACCAGATAAATGAAAAAAAAAATCAAATTTAAAAAACTGTGAAAAAGTGGTGTTACATTCGTTTTACTTTTGAACTCGGCCTAAAACTGATTTCTCAGTTTGATTGTTGACCTATAAGAAAAGATTAACACAACGACATAGTATCACTTAACGAAGACGTAGTATGGAAAGAATGTAGCGACGTAGTATAGAAGGAAGGTAGTGACGGAGCATTATTTTTCTATCACTGAGCTACATGGCATAAGTTACAACGAGGCCTAAATATGGGTCAAGTTAAGGTGTATTAACAAAAGTTTACAAATCAGTTGTGTTACGAGACTGTACAGGAATTACTCTACTGACTTAGACAGTACTTGGTGTACGAAAGACACATCCATTGTTAAAAAGAAAAAAAAAATGTTAGTCTGGAAATTCCTCTTAAGGTTAGAGACGGTTTGAGCTCGGCTGTATATGGAAGATAAATCTGGAACCGTGGAAAAAGTGCTGACAGTTACATCAGAAAAAAAAAAAGTTTTGACACTGTTTCATGACTATGGAAACATTGAGACCTTGACCTTACCCAATCATGTGAAAGAGAAAAAGCTGTATTGGTGAATAAAAGTATAATAATATCAGTGTATTGTGTGAAAAGTGAAGATAGTTTAAAATCACAGAAAACAATCCATTCTCAAGAGAATCGCCGTGTGAATCATCTTCGACCACAAAAGGTAAGAATAGTATTAATAGATTAATTATCCCTTTCTATGCGCAAACGAATAAATTTGTCTTCAGTAACGTTAATATAAGTCTGTCATGGTCACAAGTGAATGATTAGTCCTACGCTCCACAGTACAACATCCTCAGTTAATTTCTTCCTTTTTTTCTTTTTTTTCTTTTTTCAAAACTTTTTCAGTTCGGTATCTCTTTTATATTTCAACAATAGTTCGATTCATACTTGGCGCAGTTGTTCCTTGAGCAAATAATCCCAGACATAGTTTATATTGATGTAGGCCTGTAAAATATTTTATGGAATCAAAGATCAGGGTCGGTATTTATTACAGTCCTTATGATTTTTCACATCCAAGCACTCACATCCCCCAAATTGCTCATAGTTGTGAAAACTTCCTAGGAGTTATTTACCAACGCTCTCAGAGAATCTCACAACTGTGATTATGAATACTCCTAGGACTTGCTTGTGAGTGTGAAAACGTGCTGCACTTAACGAAAATGCGCGACCTGTAGGTCGTCAAATAATATTGTCTGACGGTTACTTAGCACAAATATTGGACTATAAATTCAACTAAGGGTATCGATAAGCAAATCTTGACTTTATGTCGATTTTTCGAGATTCATCGATATTTTTATTCCAATATACAATTATTATTGGCAACAACATACCGTTTCCGTCTGAACGCTTCACTTTTTTGTACTCGCACACAAAATAAACTGATTATCACCGCAGAAGCATACATCAGTTCAGTGTAAGCTTGATATGCAGCACTCATCCCAGCTCCATCCACTTGTTCCTTCTTATTGTTGCTGTATTATTTTAACATTTTTGCATGAATCAATTAAACTCGAAACGCCGTACTTCACTCTATTCCGATCATTGTGTGGCATAATTTAAAACCAAGCTGTAAGAAAAGCCCCTAGGATTAAACATCGAGCTGTACCGTGTACAGTATTCTAAAAGTATGTAGTAGACCTGTCAGATGTGTTCTTAATGCTACCTGACTCGATATTTTAAGCATATCCATCCAATGATTCCTTCCAACCTGTTTAGGAATACTTGTACCTCAGTGTCAGTGGTTTAGAGAGTCATGCAAAAGATGAATACCAATACATCCATATATCATACTTATTAATTTAAAAAAATGTATGAGAAAAGTAAACATCATGTAACGTTATTCATTGCATTCTCTGTTATCTTAGAATTTACTTAAATGGAAGAACTGGGGTGAATGTAATACATTACAGAAAAGCTTAATGAAAAGTGCTAATAAAAAAATATGGAAACTTTGAGTGATAAAAACTTTTCTATTACAACAGTGTAATTCACCGTGTTCAAAACTGCCTTAGATTTAACAATAATGGAGGAACTGGGAGCTGAAAGAAATGCATTCATGAAAAGCAGTATGAAATTACTAACAGCACATGTCTCTACGAAGGCGAAAATTCCTTGGACGACGAATTCGTTGTCGTTGCAGTCGATGGGCCATCTTGCCTCTCTAGCGCTTGTGAGAACTCCCTTGTGACAGCTACCCGCTACTCACAAACTACGACCGCGAGATGTGAATATTCACAACGCTTGTGAGACATGACAAATAGCTCTTGGGAGTTTTCACAAGTTTATGAACATTCACAAGACCTATGAATGGTCATAAGGAATTAGGAGCATTGATAAATACCGGAGCAGGCCACACAAGCGTATATTTTGGGATCTTATAATCTTGTATGTTCATTACTCATCATTGCTGTTTGAACATAATTATGTTTATTTACTAGGGTACTCGCTTAAAGGCCGCCTTCGGCTGCCTACGCTCGATATCGTCAGTTTCTATTATCAGTCGAAAGGTAACATAAATTTGAATTACTCATGCCGTGAGCAAGACGGAGGGAGGAATTTTCCCTTATATTTACCCAGTTGGGACACCCGTTAAGAGAGAGAGAGAGGGGGGGGGGGGAGGAGGGCATGATAGGAGTGTTTGCTATTGTACTAAATTATGCTATAGCATTATAGCATACAATCTGAGAAGTTTAAGGAGGGAGGAAAGAGAGGCGAGAGAGTGATAATACAACAAACACGTCACTCTTCTCTCTTCTGTCATGCTGGTAATTTCATTGCCGGACGAAGGCCGAATCCATCCCCTTCACTAAAAGTAAATACTTTTAAAAAGTAAATACTTAAAAAAATACTTTTAAAAAGTAAATACTTAAAAAATACTTTTAAAAAGTAAATGCTTAAAAAAAATACTTTTAAAAAGTAAAATTTAAAGCAAAAGTTCAGAAATGAGTCATAACACTCTAGAACCGGTGGCCCACTGGGAGTGGAAATTCTTTTATTCTAGAGCATTTTAACGGTACCTTGCTCTAACAATAGTTGCGCTACGTTGCGTCGTTTTTGCTGCGTTACTGTAAGAAAAAACATACAGAAATCTTTGCTTGTCAGGGGCTTATTTCTTATCTGAATAAAATTGTCTGACAGCAGCAAGAATAATCTATACAAAGCTCCACTGTACTAAAGGGTTAATGAGGGTTATTACTGAACACATTACTAGAGGTCCTTTCTACGATGAATGTAATCCCACGGCGGCAACAAAATTATATGCTAAGACAATTTTATTCAAGGGTTAACTTAATATGGCATTTTAATCAGAGTATTATAGATTGAGCCTTTCATTCCGATGACGTATGTTTTAGTTTGCTGTTCCTAACTTCGGACAATTTTTTGAGGTTTATTTTTTAATAGGGAATGATTCAATAATGTATGCCTGGTTCCTGTACCTGGATTCTCTGCTAAAAATCATCTAAAAGTAGAAAAAAAAAAGTCATGGGACTGAAGGCGTTTAGTATAGGCTATAATAAATAGTAAGTCTTAGACATGGGACAACATATTCATGGATTTCGCAGCTTTTAAACTTGTAATGTGCCGGTATTTGCCAGATAAAGTGACCACCTTTCTTACATAAACCTCTTCCACAATTGAATCTCATACGAGTTTTTCATTAAGCTCTGTTTTTTAAATGACCCCTTTATACTTACAAGCCAGAAATTGCAGTCTGTTGTGTGATCTCTGGGTTACCTTCAAATCATTGGAACAGCAAATGGCATGTGACCTGAATCATTTAACCATCCTGAGTCACACACCAAACGCAAGGGGCTCGACTTTTCTTTTCATCACCCACTTTCTTCCAAAATAAAATTTATAGCATTTTTTTTTTTTTTTAACTAATGATGTAATGTTCCATTTGGGAGATTTTAAGTTAGCTCACCACACACATAGCAGAAGGAATTAGGATGATTAAGACAGTTCCACGGCATGACAAAGCATCTAGATGAATACAACACTTGTGTAAAAAAAAAAAAATAATACCTAAGAATGGAGCTGCTGTTAACACCATGGGATCTACAGTCGCCCCATGAAGTGATGATGACAGTTTTAGATTAGTCTACTTCGAGCACTGCATTGCCTTGCATTCAGTGAAAACGTATTGAATATAAGATTTAAAAAATCTGAACTTTCATCACTTCATATCAAATAAAATGCATAGTATATGACGCTAAGAAGTATGTGAAATGAATAACATAAGGCAAAGATATATTAGAAGTTAACACTGTAAGATACGTTTTCCTGATCTGAATGTGTAATGTGAGACTACCGATGTATTTACGTCTTAGGATTTCAAATACAGATGAACTAGTTTCGAACGAAAGTTGAGGAAAGCTTTTGTGAATGCAAAACACTACTCGATTGTCAAATGCTATGGTGGTGATATAGCAGCAATAAGGATGCAACGGCAGTGAAATTATTCCCAGTAAGGATATTTTACGTGCAGTCGCAACTAGACCTTCCAGCCTTTTATTCTTTGTCTTCCCCTCACCTATAGTAATTGTAATGAGCTAAATTATTCCATACAGATTTTCCTTTTTTTTTTTTTTTTTTTAAATGCAAGTAAGAAGGAACCAAAGGCCATAAGCCCTCATACCGCTTCCACCAAGAAAAAACAAAAACAATACGAAAGAGAGCCAAATTCAATATCCATTCATTTCGAGATGCCTGGACACACCGCGTTTGAAGAGACTGGAGATATTAGGAAGCAGGGAATACAGACATAGGAAGACAGTTCCAGAGTTGACCAGATGCATAAATGAAGGACTGGGAGTAACGGATAACTCTTGCATTAGAGAGCTGTACAGAAAAGGGATGAGAGTTTGTTGCTAGACGGGTACTACGTGCCCTTCTTAGAGGCGGAAGGATGCAAGCAGACAGTTCAGAGACAGTGACCGTTGAATTAGCGATAGAAGATAGATAAAGATGCAACAGTGCGGCAAAGAGACAGAGGTTGAAACGAATCAGTAAGAGGAGGAGAGTTAATGAGACGAAAAGCCATTGACTCCACCCTATTGGGAAGAGCAGCATGTGGGGAGCCTCCGCACACATGTGAGTTGTACTCCATACAGGGGTGAATAAGACCCGTGTACAAGGTCAACAACTGTGCAGGGGTAAAGAAAGTTCGGAGTCGGCTTAGCACACCTAATCTCTTGGAAGCAGATTTCACAAGAGATGTAATGCGTTCTTTCCAAGATAAATCCCGACAGAATGAAACCCTGAGCATGTTTAAGGATGATGCAGGACTGAGCTGGACATTATTAAACATTAGTGGGCAATCCTGGGGAAAATTTTGTCGGGCTGAAAGGTGTAAGAACTGAGTCTTTGATGCATAAAAAACAAGATTATTTTTACCCCAATCAGAGATACGAGCCAAATCAGATATTAGGTGTGCCATAGCCTCATCCCTTGTTTGTTGAAGTAACTGCTAAGATGGACATTGTGGAAACCGGATGGAAAGGTGAAGGGTGTAATCATCAGTACATGAGTGCATAGGGGTAAATGTACAGCTTAGAAGGTCATTGATGAATAAAAGGAAGAGAGTTGGTGAAAGGACAGAGCCCTGAGGAACACCACTGTTGATAGGTGTAGGAGAAGAACGATGGCCGTCTATAACAGCGGCTATAGAACGACCAGAAAGGAAACTAGATATGAAGGCACAGATAGAATGATAGAAACCGAAAGAGGGCAGTTTGGAAATTAAAGATTTATGCCAGACTCGATCGAAAGCCTTTGAGATGTCAAGCGCAATGGCAAAGCTTTCGCCAAAGTTCCGAAAGGAGGATTACAAGGAGCCTGAAAGGTAGGTGAGAAGATCCCCAGTGGAGCGTCCCTGTCGGAACCCATACTGACAATCAGAAAGAAGGTTGTGACAGGAAAAATGCTTTAAGATTTTTCTGTTAAGAATTGACTCGAAAACTTTTGAGACACAGGATGTTAAAGCAATTGGACGATAGTTAGAGGGTTGGGAATGGTCACCCTTCTTTAGGACTACCTGAATGAGAGCAAACTTCCAGCAAGAAGGAAAGGTACAAGTTGATAGAGAAAGGCGAAAGAGTTTACCTAGCCAGCGTGTAAGCACAGAAGCACAGTTTTTGAGGACAGCAGGAGGGACGCCATCTGGCCCATATGCTTTGTTAGCATTGAGGCCAGTGATTCAAAAAATACATCAGCTAAAAAAAATTTAATATCAGTCGTGAGGAACTCAGTAGGGGGAAGTGATGGAGGAACAGCACCAGAATCTGGCATTGAGGCCAGTGATGGCAGAAAATACATCAGGTAAAAAATTTTTAATGTCAGTCGTGAGGAACTCAGTGGGGGGAAGTGATGGAGGAACAGCACCAGAATCTGGCAAGGTTTCTGGCAAGGTGCCAGAAGGAGCGAGAAGAATTCGAGTTGGAGAGTTGAGAACATTTATCACGGATGAAATTATTTTTAGCAGAGCGAAGATCAGATTTAGCATGATTCCGGGCAGAAATATAAAAAATATGTGATTCAGGGGTGGGTTGGCTCTGGTACCCTTTATAGGCCCTTATTTGCAGACAGCATTAGAACAAGTGTGATTAAACCAAGGCTTTCTTGCATTAGACAGAGGATATGAGAAGGAATGTATGCTTCCATGCCCGAGAAAATAACCTCCGTAATGCGCATGGCACATTCAGATGGCTCCCGGCCATGGAAGCAATAATCATTCCAAGGAAAATCAAAGCAGTACTGCCTGAGGGCCTCCCAATCCACAGCTTCAAAGTGCCACAGACGGCGTTTCTTTGGAAGGTCCACAGGCCATATCAGAGTGATAGGACAGGTTAAGGTAATAAGGTTATGATTGGGGGAGCCCAACAGAGAGAAAAGATTAACAGTGTGAGCAGAAGGATTGGTTGTTAGAAAGAGGTCAAGAATGTTGGAACTTTCTCCAAGGCGGTCAGGGATACGGGTAGGGTGCTGTACAAGCTGCTCTAGGTCATTAGGAATAGAAAAGATGTAGGCTTGTTCACCAGGTGGATCAGTGAAAGGAGAGGTGAGCCAAAGGTGGTGGTGAACGTTGAAGTCTCCTAGAATGGAGATTTCAGAGAAAGGAGAAATGGATAGAATGTGTTCCATCGTAGAAGTAAGATAGTCAAAGAATTTTTGATGGTCAGCAGAATTAGGAGATAAGTAAACAGTGCAGCTATATTTAGTCAGAGAATGACAGGAGAGCCGAAGCCAGAGAGTAGAGTTCTGAAGAATCAAGTTCAGGAACACGAGAGCAAGATAGCTCGTTGCGTACATATACACAAAAGCCACCTTTGGCTTTGAAATGAATATAGAGAAAGTAGGAGGATACAGAAAAGGGTTTGCTATCAGTTGCCTCAGAGAGCTGAGTTTCAGTGAGGAAGAGAATGTGAGGTTTAGAGGAGGAGAGGTGGTGCTCAACAGAGCGAAAGTTGGAGGAAAGGCCGCGAATGTTGCAGAAATGAAGAGGAAGTGAGTCAGACAGTGGTTCTAGGCATGAGTCATCTCCAGGAGAGGGGCGGATTGTGGGAGCATTTATGGTCTCCCCCCCCCCACTGGGGACTCCGAGGCACTGTTATGAGACGCCATTTACATTGAATTTTGAAAAGGAAGTGTAGTGTGTAGCATGCATGTAGTTTGGTGTTAACAGTTAGAGAAACTTGTATTTGAGAGCATGCTGGCCTACTCTCTGTGTTGCTGAGACACTGAAAAAGTTCAGCAAAGAGGGTTGGTCAGGAGCTAGTCCTGAGGGCTGATGAAACAGGAGCTCCAGCTCTCCCTGTCATCAGCTTTCCATCCACCTTGGGAGTACTGCCCTGCCAGGTGCATGGTTGAGGAGCTTCTCGACGTTTCCCGATGTTTACAATGGTTCCAGGACGAGTCAGAGTTGCCAATTTTCCTGCTGTTTGTGAGTGTAGTTAATTCGTAAGTTGTACAATAATTTTTGTGCTCTTATTCTCTATATTATTTTAATTACGTGATTGTTCATTAAATTATGTAGTTTGATTTAAGTCTGTACGGTAAATGATTTAGAGTGTTAAGTAATGTAAGCAGACTTTGTCATGTTTTGATGTCTCCTGCTTGGTAACTGTTAGCTGTTGCCCTGTCGAGTGTGTGCTAGAAGTTTCTTGTTTCTTGAGTAATGCAAGCTTATATAAGGATGGGCAGGGACTAGTTAAAGTTAAGTCAGTTTTCAGTTCAGTTTGAGTATAGTGCACTGTCAGTGTAGTTTGTATAATTTCGGTACTTGTGAAAACAGTGAAGTGTTGTTGGCAAACAGTGAAGAATTATTGAAGTTTGTATGTCATTGGAACTTGTGAAAAAAGTGAAGTGAAGTTGGAAAGCATTAAGTGGAATTATTTGGAAAATAAGACAGTGAACTTTAAGAAGCCACTGTTTTTTTTTTTGTTTTTTTTTGCCTCAGCTGATCTTGTGTGCTGTACAGCGAAAGACTGACCATATGAAGAACAACTCACTGGGCAACATCCTTCCTGTACTGTACTACTGCTGTTGGAGGCTGTGGCAGTGTGGGATAGGGATGTAACACTGGTGTCAGGAGTGTGGATAATTTAGTGGTGCAGTGAGACTAATCTTTGGCATGGAAAGAGGTGTGCAGACAAGGTCTCGAGCCGGGCAGGAGGAGGAAATATCCCTGGCGACAATTGTGAACCTATTACAGGCACAAACTGTGCAACTGAAGGCACAGAGTGAACAACTAGAGGCACAATGTGAGGAACAAAAAGAACAATAACAAGCAGAAAGAGAAGAACAGAAAGAGCTCAGGAATGAAATCAAAGAACAATTGCAAGTACAGAGTGAACAACTACAGGCACAACGTGAGGAACAAAAAGATCGATATGAACAACTTCACGAGGCATTATAGGAGCAACAGAGGGAATTACAACTGAGGATCCAAGGACAGGTGCAAGTAGATGCTTTCATGGGGGAAATGAAGGAAGAACAGGAACAGTTAAAGGAGGAGGTATACGCTGAGCTACGGCAGCAGAAGTATGAGGTAAGCAAAAATGTGACTGAGTGCAAACAGCATGTAGACGACCAGCTGAAGTCAATTAGTGAGGAAATAGTGATGGAGTGCAGATAGCATGTAGATAACCAGTTGATGCATGTAGTCGACCATGTGAAGATAATTAGTGAGAAAATGGAGGCTGTAGTGAAATATTGCACTGCTGAGCCTCAGGTCTGTGTACAGGGAGCATATGAAAGGAATGGACAGTGTATGGTGAATCTTGACGGATCCCAAGCATCTAAAGGTAGCATTACAGGGCTTAGTAATCAGAATGTAGGAGATTTAAGTCCTGGCCTTAATTATGATGCCCCAGTTTTTAGGCTTCAAACCAGTGAAGTGCATGGCTATAATGGGTGTCCAATTAAAAAGAAACCTCAGGAATTTGATGGTAGAGTATCTTGGGAAGCTTTATGTGCACAGTTTGAGTTACTTGCGGATCAGAATGCTTGGGATGATAGGCAGAGGGCAGTGCAGCTTGCTACTAGCCTTAATGGTGCTGCAGTGGAAATTCTGGGCCAGATGTCAGTGATGGAGAGGAACAGTTATCAGTCCCTTGTAGAAGTGCTGGAGTGCAGATATGGAACCATGTACCAGACTGAGGTTTACAGGGAAAGATTCTGGCAAGATTCTGGATCCGTGTACAGGCTCGAGGAGAATCCCTACAGCAGCTTGCTTATGACTGTAAGGCATACCCTGGATCTGCACCTAACCTGTTGGCTATTCTTCTCAGGGACCAGTTCATTGATGCTCTTGACAATGCAGAGTTGAAAGTGCAAGTGAAGCAGGCAGAACCAAGAAGCATGCAAGAAGCACTAGCCAGGGCTCTAGAGAGAGTCCTATGTCAGGTCCAGTACGTCCATTTTTCAGACAGGTCATAGTGCAGGATTCAAGGCAAGAAAGGCGCAGGTATGAAAGTGGAAAATTTTGAAAGAAGGTGCTGGTACTGCAAGAAGCCAGGACATCGGAAAGTGGATTGCAAGGAATGAAAGAGAGGGGAAGTGGAAGAGAGGAGAAGATCAGAGGTGGTTGCTGGTTCTGCCGGAAGCTGGGATGCAAGAAGGTGGATTGTTACAAATGGAAGAAAGAGCAAGAATGGAGCAGTGCAAGGAAACTCACGATTTCAACAAACGGGTGTTGGA